>BLSH010348868.1:743938-785291 GCA_018402905.1 Glandirana rugosa
TCACGGGGTAGTAACCATAGTCACCCTCCTTATCACGGGGTAGTAACCACAGTCACCCTCCTTATCACGAGGTAGTAACCATAGTCACCCTCCTTATCACGAGGTAGTAACCACAGTAACCCTCCTTATTACGTGGTAGTAACTACAGTCACCCTCCTTATCACGGGGTAGTAACCATAGTCACCCTCCTTATCACGAGGTAGTAACCACAGTAACCCTCCTTATCACGGGGTAGTAACTACAGTCACCCTCCTTGTCATGGGGTAGTAATCACAGTCACCCTTCTTATCACTCCACTGACACCAATGATGGGGCATTATTCCTCCCACTGATACCAATGATGGGGCACTATTCCTCCCACTGATACCAATGATGGGTCACTATTCCTCCCACTGACACCAATGGTGGGTCACTATTCTTCCCACTGACACTAATGATGGGGTACTGTTCCTCCCACTGACATCAATGATGGGGCACTATTCCTCCCAATGACACCAATGATGGAGCACTATTCCTCCCACTGATACCAATGATGGGGCACTATTCCTCCCACTGACATCAATGATGGTGCATTATTCCTCCCAATGACACCAATGATGGAGCACTATTCCTCCCACTGATACCAATGATGGAGCACTATTCCTCCCACTGACACCAATGATGGGGCACTATTCCTCCCACTGATACCAATGATGGGGCACTATTCCTCCCACTGACACCAATGATGGGGCACTATTCTTCCCACTGACATGAACGTCTGGCTTTACTAAAGTCTGAAGGACAATAAACTAACCCTTTGTTTAGAAAGTTTGGAGACCGCTGTTCTAGTGTATACTAAAAAAAAAAAAACGTAAAGTGTTCGGGTTTGGCTTGAAGAAAATCTGGCAACCCTACTTTAAGTCCTGCTAGATGACTTCATGCCGGCCGCCTTTGCAGGTATAGCTATGTAAAACATTAAAAATAAGTGTCTATACTGTTTGAAATTTAGTAATACACTGTCTCAACCTGCTCTGCACATGCTCAGTTGCTCTCTATTATTTAGGCACTGCCGAATTTGTAGAGGCTGACAGCCTTAAAGCGGAAATAAACCCTCCTATCCTTTCAGGTCAAGGAAGCTGCTTCTGTTTGATCTGCAAATGCCATGGTGCTGCACATGTGATCAGTTATGACACCAGCCATTTGATGGTTTGACAGTTTGGTTGAGGACAGAAGCAAATGTGACAGTTAGCAATTCTGGCATTCCAGGAATGTAACTGTTTTATTGAAACCATTAAATCGATGGGTTTAGTTCCAATTTGATTTACTGATGTTCAGGGGTTCTGGGCTTCAGCAAAATGGCAGCCTCCAGGAAGAAGACACAGGAGCAATGCAATTTACAGCACACACTAATATTGGTTGCATGATTATTAAAGTGGAACTTTAGTCAGGAAATTAAGTCCTGCTAGATCTTTTCAGGCTGGTCCCTTTTGCATATATAGAAATGTAAAACATTAAAAATAAGTGTCTGTCTCACCCTGCTCTGCACATGCTCAGTTGCTCTCTATTTTTAGGCACTTCCGAGTTTGTAGAGGCCGCTCTGCTAACAGCCTTAGGCAGAACTAAACCCTCCTATCCTTTACAGTCAAGGAAGCTACTTCTGTCTGATCTACAACTGCTATGCACATATGATTAGTTCTAACACCAGCCATTTGATGGTTTGACAAGCAAACATGACAGTTAGCGATCCTGGCATTCCAGAATAAGGATGGGCTCAGGCTTGTTTGGAAATGAATGTGCCCGATCACTCCAGGAAGTGAACCCTGCACAACACTAATCACAGGCAGTGAGACATTTCCCCGATGCGCGGCTGCAGCGATCAGGGAATGTCTCACTGCCTGTGATTAGCGCAGTGCAGGGTTCACTTCCCGGCGGGCTCGGGCACATTTGGTCCCGAACAAGCCAGAGCCTATCCTTATTCCAGGAATGTAACTGTTTTTTTTTTAAACTGTTAGATCAATGGGTTTAGTTCTGCTTTGATTTACTGCTGCTCAGGGGCTTTGGGCTTCAGCAAAATGGAAGCCCTCAGCAAGCAGAAACAGGAACAATGCTGGAGGCAATTTACAGCACACATTAATTTTGGTAGCATAATTATTAATGTGGAATGCATGCTCCTTACTAAAGAACATTATTTTTTATCAAGTTGTTATGGGTAAAGTTCCGCTTTAACCACTTGAACTCCGGAAGGTTTTACCCCCTTCATGACCAGGCCATTTTTAGCTATGCTTCTTTAGCTGGTAATTGCGTGGTCATGCAACGCTGTACTCAAATGAAATTTATATCATTTTTTTCACACATATAGAGCTTTCTTTTGGTGGTATTTGATCACCTCTGGGTATTTTTTTATTTTATTTTTTGCACAATAAACGAAAAAAGACTGAAAATCCTGAACAAAAAAAAACAATATTTCTTACTTTCTGCTATAAAACATATCCAATAAAAAAATTGAAAAAATCTAATTTCTTCATAAATTTAGGCCAATATGTATTCTGCTACATTTATTTATTTCATTTATTTCAGGTACTTATATAGCGCCGTCAATTTACGCAGCGCTTTACATATTTTTGGTAAAAAAAAAATCCCAATCAGTGTATATTGACTTTACATGAATGTTATATTGTCTACAAACTATGGTATACAAATGATCAGAAAAGAACAATCAGCACAATCCAGGTGTAAAAACCAATAAACATTCAGTGAAAACAAAAAAATAATTTTAAGTGAAAAATTAATGAATTAAGTAGCCACTGTCACTAAAAAAGTGTTTTCACTACACTTAAAAAATGTTAAATCAATCAAAAACAGTGCTGCACTACTAAGTGTACTATGAAAATAAATCAAACATTTAATATGTGTATAAACCAAGTGCTCATCAAACAATCAAATTCTAATCACCACATATCTAAAAATAACACAAAAATCTATTAAACTCCATAAAAATGTGACATGGGATTGAATGTAACAAATCCACAAAAAAAATGATCCACCAAACAGTGCAGACAGATCCATAAGTGCTCACCTCCACCTGTATCTTAGGCTGCTCACCTCACATTTTGACTACTGAAGAAGTTGACGCCTTGACGTAATGCGTATAGGGGCGGAGCCTACGTGCTGACCTCACATCACGGCCATCTCGTGTAACCTACGATTTCATGCTTGTCCAGCTAGCACTGCTTGAAGTGCCACACTTGTGAGTGTTTTACCTATTTTTTATATGGGAAATAAATATTTTTGATACAGAGAGCACTAGATTCTACCATTCTTTTTCTCATATATCCGTTTACTGATGAGGGGTACCGAGGCTCACTGAGCCGAATAGAGGAAGTGCGAGAGACGGAGAACTAGAAGTGCCAGCATCACGCCAGATCTGTCATCCCCAGAGGGGAACTGCTGATTTTGACCCGCTGGTGAAACATGGGGTCAAAATGTGAGGTGAGCAGCCTGAGATACAGGTGGGGGTGAGCACTTATGGATCGTTTTTTTGTGGATTTGTTACATTCAATCCCATGTCACATTTTTATGGACTTTAATGGGTTTTTGTGTTATTTTTAGTGGTGATTAGAATTCGATTGTTTGATGAGCACTTGGTTTATACACATATTAATTGTTTGATATATTTTCATAGTACACTTAGCGCGGCACTGTTTTTGATTGATTAATCTATGGTATACATGCTGGGATTTTTATATATTTTATTTTTTTAATACTAGCAATGGTGGCGATCAGCGACTTATTGCAGGACTGCGATAGTATGGCGGGCAGTCCGACACTAACTGACACTTTGTGGGAACCAGAGGCACTAATATAGTGATCAGTGCTGAAAATATGCACTGTCACTGTACTAATGACACTGGCTGGGAAGGGGTTAAATATCTAGGGCGATAAAGGGTTAAATGTGTGCCTAGGTAGTGTTTATATGTATACTGTGAGGTGCTTTTACTAAGGGATGTTCTTTGCAGGAAAACAAAAACCGCCACATCCCCATTGATAGGATGGAGCTCTGTCCTGTCTTTGTTTACATTGACAGAGCTCTGTCCTGTCTTCCTCCTCACCAATCAGCGGGTGCTGGTGGTCATCCATTAGCTGGCACCCACTGATCAGCTTCTGCTGTGTCCAAGCACAGCTGGCATGCCGGCTGTGCCCGCGTGTGCCCCCTACCCGGAGATGCAGAATCACATATATATATATACTTGATTCTGCACAGAGCGGCTGCCCTGTAGCAGTAAAGCTACATGGGCCGGTTGTTAACTGATTAAAGAAAACAATCTACTCTTATTTTTTAATTTGTTGAGGGGGAGTATATTTGGGGGAGAGCTTAGGATAGTTTTGTTTCATTTAGAAATCTTTGTATTATTTATTTTACTAACATTTTATTGAAATGGTTCCAATAAAGTAAGAAAGATAGCAAACAGTACAGCAACAAAGAGTAACCACAGAATAACAATACATCCTGTACAAATATTTCTCCCCATATACAAGGTAAGAGCGACAGCAGCCTTAGACTATAAACAGACATGGATAAAGCAAGATTTACAAAGCATCAGTTTGTAAGAGCCAGGTGAACATCTAAGACACAAAGGATCTGAGCAGGAGGCCTGACACAAAAAATAAAAAAACTTAAACGGCCTACACTGTACACACACCTCCCAACTTTCTGAGATGGGAACGGGGACACCTATTAGCAAAATTACGCAGGCATAGGACACACCCCCTGCCACACCACCTTAACCACTTTCAGCCCAAGCCTATTCTGGCACTCCTCTCCTACATGTAAAAATAATAATCTTATTGCTAGAAACCCCCCAAACATTATATATATATATATATTTTTTAGCAGAGACCCTAGGGAATATAATGGTGGTTGTTGCAACTTTTTATGTCACAAGGTATTTTTAAAAAATGTTTTTTCTTTGGAAAAAATGTTTTTTCCGTGAATTCTCTGGCTCGCTGATCGCGCGGGCGAGCCCGTAAGAGCAACGGAAGGCGATAGGAGGGGGGGATACATCCCCTCCTGCTGCCTATAATAATATTTAAGTGGCTGAACAGCCGTTATGATTGTTTTTACATGACAGGGAATCGCCAGCAGAAAAAGAAGATATCTGAATGATGCCTGCAGCTGCACCTATCATTCAGATTAAGGCTCCATGCGCATTATATCTGATAAACGACCGTTTTTGGGCGTTTTTTTTTTAACAGCCCAAAAACGCCACTTTGTTTTATCCTATGTGTCCATGCACACATGGACGTTAATTGTCTTTTATCAGCAGTGGCGTTTTTGGGCTGTTATCTGAACGCCCTGAATTGGCGTTCAAAAGTCGTTCTTTAAACCACAAAAAACGCCGGACGCCGATAAACGCTCATAAATGCTGTTTATCGGCGTTCAGCGTTTTTTGCATTCAATGGAAGCTAATGAAGGAAAAAAAAAAACGCCCAAAAACGCTGATAAACGCTGCGTACAAAACGCTGCAAAAGAACGTTTTGTAAGCAGTGGCTCCTGCCCGACGCCGAGAGAGCCCAGATAGCGTCCAGTGTGCATGGAGCCTTAACCATATAAAGCCCAGGAGGTCATATGACTTCCTTGGATGAGAAATGGTTAAGGGAGAATTATACAAGAAAATGATTAGTTAAACCCACAAGTGCTTTTTTACCACTCCTATTCCTTTATATTGGCTTTTGACATTTACAAATGCAGCAATTTAGAAATTGGATGAAAGGCTTAACACCGGGGAACACTTTTTAAAAGATAAAAAGTGAATTTTATATAATACAACTATATAGATCAGGCCAAAATGAGGGACAAATGAGGAGGAAAGGATGAACAGATGGACTTTGTTCCAAAGGCAGAAAAAGGGGAATTAAAGAAGGGAGGGAAATCGGGGTCCCCAGGGGTTTTGAGCTGCAATACGTAGAAAAGACTTTTTCAACCATTGTTCGGTGGAACCCTAGGGTTCCTCCAGAGATTGCTAGAGCAAGGAAGATTGCTTCCTTGAGCAATGAGCAATTTCTGCCTATATAAGGCAAGCACTGACACCATTGATCTTTTTAGCAATCTGTAAGGGGGGCAGTGGCATCCATTAAGGGAGCATGGGCGCTTCCCCCTTTCTCCTCGCCACCCCCTCTATGCTATGGATAGATTTATGCATAGCATGAATCTATCTATGGCCGCCAACGACCACCCCCTATTCATGCGGCCGACCCCAAATTACCGTTGCAGGGTGTTACTTTGAAGCATCTCATTAAAACCGTAGGCTCTAATAGGCTTCAAAATAGTGTGGCTTGTGACGCAGAGCGTGCCGCCACAAGCCCTTAGAAAGTCAAATGAGCATTTGCCTTTCTAGCACTAAACCGCTCTCCGCCAATCAGGAAGCGCCGGTATGTTACCAGTTTCCCGATTCTCGGAGAAGATCGTATTGGACACCTTTTTCGTTGGAGGAGGGGGACGCACGGCCAAAGCCAAGCCGCTAGCCGGACACCACTCTGCCTGCTGCCCTCTCCCTGCTCCCCACTCACCGGGGACCGCTCTGCCTGCTGCTGGCTCCTAGATGGGGTAAGTGCGGGACTTTGATGTCCCGACTACATTGGGGGGGGGGGGTATATCAGTGTAAGTGCTGCGAGCCCCGTGGCGAGGGGGGGGGCTATATACCCCTATCTGTGGTACTGTATACTGCTATCTATGGTGCTGTATACCCCTATATGAGGTACTGTATATACCTATCTGTGGTGCTGCATACCCCTATCTGTGGTGCTGCATACCCCTATCTATGGTGCTGTATATACCTATCTGTGGTGCTGTATACCCCTATCTATTGTGCTGTATACCCCTATCTATGGTGCTGTATATATCACTATCTATGGTGCTGTATAGCCCTATCTGCAGTGCTGTATACCCCTATATATGTTCATGTATATACCTATCTGTGGTGCTGTATATCCCTATCTATAATGCTGTATATATCAATCTGTGGTGCTGTAATTATCCTATCTATGGTGCTGTATACCCCTATCTATGGTGCTGTATATCCCTATCTGTGGTGCTGTATACCCCTATCTATGGTGCTGTATATACCTATCTGTGGTGCTGTATATCCCTATCTATGGTGATGTACACCCCTATTTATGGTGCTGTATATCCCTATCTGTGATGCTGTATATACCCCTATCTGTGATGCTGTATATACCCCTATCTGTAATGCTGTATATACCCCTATCTGTGATGCTGTATATACCCCTACCTGGCGATGTTGTATACCCTATCTGGTGATGCTGGGCTGTATACTCCTGACACAATAGGTGGAATCTATAAGGGGTGGGGCTTATGAGAATTGGGAGGGATCAAAAAGAAAGGGCGGGGTCTGGTGCCCCCCATCCTAAAATTTCACCAGCTGCCACTAATGGGGGGGGGGGGGGGGATACCTCCCAATGACTACAAATGTAAGGAGCATTCTTCCAAGTGACCATACCACTAACGTACCATGAGCTATAGATCGAGTAATTACTAGCAGGGGTTTCCTGAGACCACAAAGTTGTTTTAAGGGTTCCTCTGTGCCAAAAAGGTTGAGAAAGGCTGAGGTAGAACCTTCACAGATGTAGGAATCTGTAGGGTGTTTGAGAAGGCGGGAAGTGGTCTATCCAGGGTTGCCAAGTCCGTACTTGTACTTGTCCTCAAGGACCGCCGTCAATCTTTTTCTATGCATTATTTTATTCCCTTTTTTGTGTACTGTGACTATACATTTTGTTTTCACTGTCTGATTTAGTTTCTTAAAATAATTAGACTAATGAGAAGACATTTTTGGCACAAGAACAGGTCCAGGATAGTTGAAACGAGCTTCTGTTACCCTCGGAAGCTATTTAAAGTTCACTGCACCCTTAAAAGAGGCCAAATCTGATGCATTTCACCAAAATGCATATATTTTGTTGAAATTTCCCTCAGCTATATTCTCCTGTTTGCCAAGGAAGTTCTGTTGCTCTTGGGTAAACATCTACATGTCTTTGTGAACCCCATGTTAAAGTATATCTAAAGCTAAAATCTTTGTTCCTGGTTAGCCTGGTTATCATGTTTGCACTGAAGAAGGTCAGTAAAAAGACTGTTGAACGTTTCCTTAAGTATGGTCTGAAGTTATTCAAAGGTGTGCATAATAGGCCTGGCTTATACAAAGAACGTGGGCCTGTCGAGACACTAGAGGGGCAGAACTATACAACATTATAGTGCCGAGCAAGCACATTAAAGCGGAGTTCCACCCAGTTAAAAGTCAGCAGCTAGAAAAATGTGTAGCTGCTGACTTTTAACAATCGGACACTTACCTGTCCCTGGCTCGAGCGATGTGGCCGCCCGAAGGCTCGCTCTTCTCCCCCTCCCCTCGGTGGCACCGGCATCACAAGTGTGGGCACCCGGCTTTGGCTTCATGAGTCCTGCTGCGCTTTGTGAATGGCTGGCGTATCTTCTCGGACCTGTGGCGTGTCCCAAAAGATCGCCGGGTGGCAGGGGGGGAAGGTGAACTTCCTTCCGGCTCCGCGGCGCCAGGACAGGAAGTGCAGCTGGGACCCTGTCAAAACAGGGGCCCAGCTGCCCCCCCCCCCCCCAAAAAAAATGACATGCCAATTGTGGCATAACGGGTGGTCACCTCCCCATAAAGCATGAGGCGCTGTACCTTGGTTAGGTGGGGTATCCTCTGGTAGCGTGGGTGCGCCATCCCAGCTCCCCCCTTAGCGACACCCATGACAACCGAGAACAGACCATCATTACGGAGGCCCTCATCCTGACTAAACAGTATGGAATAGGACGATTTAACGTAGGACAAGCATGAGACCCGCGCTATGTATCCGGAGGGGTTACATTCTGTCACTAGGAGTAAGGTAACAGTGGTGCACTGGCTGGTAGGTGCAGTGAGGTGCGGCCCACTGTACCGAATGCAACTCACGTAGACAACTGGGAGTAGAGCAATGGGCCATTCAGCTTCATACTACTTGCAGCGTCAACTCATCACTAAGTCAGAAGACTGCATTAATGATGAATTCTGCACATGACCCCAGTTCCCGCCAAGTCCCAGACATGGATGAGCGTGCCTTCAGGCAACGGTACCGCTTGTGCATGGGCATGTTAGGTTCTCAGAACCTTTTTAAAAATGAGGGCGCCAAGTTCGCAACGGCACTCCTCACTTCCCCCACCTTCAGATAGTAAAGGTTGAGGAAAAAAAAAAAAACGTACCCCTGCAAGTCAATGGCATTCTAGCGCATTATGAACGACTTACCTTAAACTGATTGTAAACTCTTACATATACCCAATGAAGTGAATGGCCAGAGATGAAACAAATCCTCCTACATAAGCTGTACCTGTTTATCTACAGCCGCCTTTCCTCTACATCCATTCAAAGTGCAGAATTTACAGAGGATCTCTCAGCTCTAAAAAAAGGGGGCGGAGAGCTGAAGTTACATAAGTGAGGAGAATTCTGAGAGCTGATTGGAGGGAGGGGACAGGGAGGGCAAATAGTGTCACCAGCACACCAGGATATTCTTAAAGATTGGACTCATTTGAAGATCCTGGTGTGCTGGTGACACTATTTGCTCTGATGACATGCGGTTCCAGCCATTGGTTACTTCAGCAACCGCATTACAAGTAAGCCATTTGTAAAGCAGGAAAGTGTGCGTTGGGAATTCTATAAACTGTACATTGGGACAGGGAGGGGACACCCCCCCATCCCCTTCATACAGCACACAGGAATAGAGCTGTGGCTGTCAATTGGCTGGGGCTCTCTCCCATGTCACCATTTTTCTCTGGGTGTTAGGAAAACTCATCAGAAGTGACTCATGCTTATAGTTGAGGAATGAGGCAGCGGGCAGAAATAACACTTAGTGCTCTGGATTGAGACAAGTACACACTATAGAGGGATATGCTTTGTTCATATTTTATGTCTGAGGTTTACAACCACTTAGCCCTTCAACGATGCTCTGTCACTGCTGACAAGGCTTCCATCTCCATCTGGTCTTCCTTCTGGCTCCAGTCGTTTGAATGGCTGAGCCGCAATGATGTTACTCCTGCACATGCGCATAGGAGCCACAATTGTGGCACAGCGGCCTGAATGGGCGGCATACTCAGTCATGTCTTCCAATCAGAGCGCAGTGCGCATGCACCAGTGATGTCACCAGCTGCAGAAATAGTGAATTTATCCTAAAGGTTTAGGAGATATTCCTTATAAAGTGAGGGAAAAAAGTATTTGAGCCCCTCCTGATTTGACAAAGAAACGATCGATCTATAATTTTAGCCAGTTCCGGACCGCCCACAGTATATATTCTGCGACAGGGCGGCCCGGCTGCACAAAACCATGTACAGGTATGGGATTTTGCACAAGCTCCCGGGGCGTGGATGTGATTGAACACAGCGGGAGCAAATCAGTCTGTGGAGAGACAGATCAGCTGTAAACAAGGCACACAGCTGAACTGTCAGTGAGGAAGAGAGAGATCTTCTGTTTCAGCTAAGCTGAAACATGATCTCTGTTTTCCTCCAGTGTAGCATTCCCCTCTACAGTTAGAAAGCACCTCCCTAGGACACACTTAACCCCTTGATCACCCCTGATGTTAACCCCTTCCCTGCCAGTGTAATTTATACAGGGATCAGTGCATTTCTTTAGCATTTAGCACTGATCACTGTATTGGTGTCACTGTTCCCCAAAAGGTGTCACTTAGGGTCAGATTTGTCCGCTGCAATGTCGCAGTCCTGCTAAAAATCGCTGATCACCGGGCATTACTAGTACGAATAAAAAATAAAAATGCCATAACTCTAACCCATAGTTTGTACACGCGATAACTTTTGCGCAAACCAATCGATATACGTTTACTGGGATTTTTTTTACCAAAAATATGTAGAAGAATATATATTGGCCATAAACTGATCAGGTTCAGGAAGTGGGTAAAACCTTCCAGGGCTGAAGTGGTTAATGATAGGTAGACAGGACAACTTCACTGCATCAAAGGGATGATGGACCGGGCCATGTACTGTCAAATCTTGGGCGAGAACCTCCTTCCCTCAGCTAGGGCATTGAAAATGGTTTGTGGATGGGTATTCCAGCATGACAATGACCCAAAACCCATGGCCAAGGCAACAAAGGAGCGGCTCAAGAAGAAGCACATTAAGGTCCTGGAGCGGCCTCGCCAGTCTCCAGACATTAATCCCATAGAAAATATGTGGAGGGAGCTGAAGGTTCGAATTACCACACCTCAGCCTGGAAACCTTAATGATTTAGAGAGGATCTGCAAAGAGGAGTGGGACAAAATCCTTCCTGAGATGTCTGCAAACCTGGTGGCCAACTACAAGAAACGTCTGACCTCTGTGATTGCCAACAAGGGTTTCTCCACCAACTACTAAGTCATGTTTTGCGAAAGGGTCAAATACTTATTTCACTCATTAAAATGCAAATCAATTTATAACTTTTTTGAAATGTGTTTTTCTGGATATTTTTGTTGTTATTCTGTCTCTCACTACACATGAGCCAATTTTTCCTACAACCGTACGTCCAACTTTTGTCCAAATTGGCTGTCGCCGGTTGTGTCTAGCGTACTAACATGAGTCAAGTAATCGGCCAACAAAGCTGAACGTAGTGAAGTGTTACAAGCGTCTAAAGAGGAAGTTCAAATGAATGTGATTTGTGAATTAGGAGCGCAGGTTAACATGAACGGACACTTCCTGGATTCTGAGCATGCGTGTTTGTACTTCCAACTTTTGTTGGCCAACTTCTGTACACACGAGCCAACAATCGGCCAACACCTTGTTGGCCAACAAAAGTTTTCTAGTCTCGTTAGCCAACTTCTGTTGGACGATAATTGGAAATCGGCCATCGAATCGTGCGTACTAATAGTCGGATTATCGGCCAACAGGCTGTTGGACGACCGTTGTTGGCCAACAATCGGACCGTGTGTATGGGCCTATAAAATAAAACGACCATTAAAATTATAAATTGATAATTTCTTTGTCAGTGGGCAAACGTAAAAAATCAGCAGGGGGTCAAATGCTTTTTTCCCTCACTGTACTTACAGGTAAGCTTTATTATAAGGTAGGTACAACTCACCAAGCGGTGTTTACTACTTTAATATCCTCTCTCAGCATGCTGCAGTATGACTTGTCATAATAAACCTATATCTATGTTTGCGGTGTTTGTAGGACGTTTGGCTTGGAAGACATTGTACAAAACACATACTGTTGAAATCTCCCTTATTAGGAGATATTTGCTTTGGCCTCATCAGTCGAAGGTTAAACAAATCAATATCCCAAGATAAATATTTTTATTAGCGGTTGTAAACAAACATGTCAACGCCGAGCTTTGAAGAAACGAGCGATGTTCCGCAAACAACTCCGAGAAGCGGCTTTAGAAAAGTCCGGATTCCTTTTCAACATAAAGGCTTTAATCAGCGCTAGCAGCCAAGCAAAGCTGACACGGGCTGGGCCCTGTCTGCAGGTGAGGATGTTGTGACCCACTTCTGTTCATTTATAATTCATATCAGAAGACTGTAATGACACCACAGTTCTCTAAATTCACGCTTTCATCTCTTACAGGTGGGACGCCTAACACTTCTCTGTGAGTTACAGCGCCGCGGTTTATCAGACATCAGAGAGTATAGGGGAGGAGGGCGCAACAGCGAGTTCTAGAATGTAGGTTAATGGGAAAGTGAAGAACTGCAGTACCGCCGCCTTGTAGCACTGGGGTCCTGGGTTTGATGACCACCAGATACACTATCTGTATAAAGCCTGTGTTTACTTATGACCCTGAGGGAAAGTGAAAACACTTTTAGAGAATCAAGAACGGTAATTGCACATACTTAGGTAGTTTTCTTTTTCTGTTCTAAGAAGGCTTTATTGTGCTACAAACCAATTCAGTTGATTGCCTTAGTCCCCTGGTGCCCAACCTGCAGCCTAGGGGCCACATGTGGCACTTTCTGTAGGGCCTTCAGGGCCCCCCTGACAAAAATCTATGTTTCCCTATTGATTTCTAGCAGTCTCTTGTAATATGTCTCCAATCTGTGGCTGTCTCCTGAAGCATGTTCCCATTTTGCAACTCCTGTACCATGTCCACAGCCTCTGACCATCCCTTTTATCAAGTCTGCGGCCTCTGACCACCTCTAGTATCACGTCCGCAGTCTCTGACCATCTCTGGTATCATGTCTGCAGTCTCTGACCATCTCTTGTATCATGTCTGTAGTTTCTGACCATCTCTTGTATCATGTCTGCAGTCTCTGACCATCTCTTGTATCATGTCTGCAGTCTCTGACCATCTCTCGTATCATGTCTGCAGTCTCTGATCATCTCTTGTATCATCAGACCTCCCAACTTTTTGAGATGGGAAAGAGCGACACCTATTAGCAAAAGTATGTAGGCATAGGACACACACTCTGCCATGCCCCCTTAAAGAGGAATTATACAAAAAAAATGATTAGTTAAACCCACAAGTGCTTTTTTTTACCACTACTATTCCCTTATACTGACTTTTAAAATTTACAAGTGCAATTGTATGTTATGTTCACAGTCTCTGACCATGTCCTGTATCATGTTCACAGTCTCTGACTATATTCTGTTTTGTGTCTGCTGTCCCTGACACTGAATATTCACTGAATTCTAAGAGTGGCCCTTTGGTGATGTTGAGGTCCACACTTGAGGCCGCCCCATGTCAAGAAAGTTGACCGCCACTGCTTTAGTCCCTTCTCACCATAACCTGTATGGTTATCCTATCTTGTTGGGCCCCCATGCCCTACTCCATAGAAACCATAGTTTTATACACTACACCAGGGATATGCAATTAGTGGACCTCCAGATGTTGCAGAACTACAAATCCCATGAGGCATAGCAAGACTGACAGCCACAAGCATGACACCAAGAGGCAGAGGCATGATGGGACTTGTAGTTTTGCAACAGCTGGAGGTCCGCTAATTGCTTATCCCTGCACTACACTATTGAAGCCAAAAAGGCCTGAAACAGCTGTATGCATTTAGGAATAAATGGCTCTATAATTTACTTCCACTATACACCAGCAGTTCTGGATCTGGATCTGGCTGATGGGCAGAACGGCTCTTTCAGATAGAAAAAAAAATCATAAAAAATCATAAATACCGTATCTGCATTAATCAATAAGGTGATTTTTTTTTTCATTCACTGGAAAAATGTCAGCTGATATCTGGTTGGTTGCTATGAGCAATACTTATTCTACTCTTTATAAGTCAGCCTGCACAAAATCACTCCATGTCAGGAAAAGTGTGCATTTTACAAGGGTATTTTCCCTTAGCTTAGTGAATGAAAGCTCTGTGTACTTCCATCATTCAATCATGTACAAACTGAATGCTGTTTTTTTTTTCTTGTAAGTGGTTGGATTATCTTCGCAAAGTGAATTTTCACCACATTCACTAAGGTAAGGGGGAAATCCCCTGCAAAGTAAACAGCCTATTTGCTAGAGATGCACCAAACTTTCAGCAGCTGAAACATATCGGCTGAAAAAGCAGTTTTTGGCATTTTGCTGATAGATAAAAAAGGTGCCGAAAACACACGTGATTTGCCGCATGTTTACAGCAATTTTACTGTGCTTATGGGGTGTTTTAAATAGGTAATTTGACTCAAAAACTGCATCAAAAACATAACGGGTGCATTATTGATGTGCTCTTGCTGCGTTTTTAATGCATCTTAACGGGGAGGTGCATTTTTTTGTGTGTTTTTTTTTATCCACTTCAATACCAGGCACTTTCCCCCCTTCCCGCCCAGTTCAATTTTCAGCTTTTAGCGCTGTTGCACTTTCAATGACAATTGCGCGGTCATGCGACGCTGTACCCAAATTACAGTTTTATAATTTTTTTCACAGAAATAGGCCTTCTTTTGGTGGTATTTGATCACTTCTACGGTTTTTATTTTTGCTCTACAAATAAAAACAAAGACTGAAAATTTTGAAAAAAAAAAGTTTTTCTTTTTTTGTGTCACAAAACTTTGTTAATAAGTAAGTTTTCTCCTTCACTGACGGGCACTGATGAGGAAGTACTGATTGGCACTGATGAGGCGGCACTGATAAGTTGGCACTGATGGGCACTGATGATGAAGCACTTATATGCAGCAAAGATGGACACTGATAGGTTGCACTGATAAGCAGCACTGACGGGCACTGATATGCGGCACTGATGGGCACTCATAGGTGCCACTGATGGGCACTAATAAATGGCACTGATGGGCAATGATATGTGGCACTGATTGCACTGTTAGGGAGGCACTGGCAGGCATCACATATGGGCACAGTGCCATCCCTATAGTGCACTGTATGTCCCTTACCTGGTGGTCTAGGGTGGGCGCCTTGGGTGGCCTACTGATTGACTCCCTGGTGGTCCCTGAGTGGCCTCCTGATGGTCTCCCTAGATACTCTCTGGACTGGGATCCCTGGTGGTCCTTGGGCGGGCTCCCTGGTGGTCTTGGGTGGCGATCCTGGGGGGGGGGGAGCTGCACTGATAAACGATCAACGCAGACCCCCCCTGTCAGAAGAGCCGCCGATTGGCTCTCCTCTCTCCTTACACGGCTCTTCCTATTTACACTGTGATAAGCCATAATTGGTCACGGCTGATCACGTGGTAAAGAGCTTCCAGTGCTCTTTACCGAGATCGTTAGCACCACCGTGGGTGCACGATCTTGGGTTCTCCGGCTGGACGTCATATGACGTCCGGTCAGGATAGCTGAACCACCGCCTGGACGTCATTTGTCTATAGGCCAGGCGGGAAGTGGTTAACTGACCAAAAATGCAGCACGTAAGATTTTTAACACCACAACAGAAGCGCAACGGACCAGTGTGAAGACATACATAGAATTAAAAGGGATGCATTTTTCTTGAGCTTTTCTTGCACTAAAGGTGCCAATAATGGGTGACAATAAGTTCATATTCATTTAAATTCATCATATTAATTAAAAAAGTTGAATATAATACAATTATATATAAAAATATTGAATTTTTTAAAAAAAAACTGTAATTTTCGGTTTTGGTTTCGGCCAAGTGCGTCCTGCATTTTCAGTTTCGGCACCAAAATTTCCATTCGGTGCACCTCTACTATTTGCCTTTAATAAATAAACTCCATAGTTTTGCCATGCCACCCCACTAACTTTAATTCGCTGGACGAAGGCCTTGGGGGGAGGTGGCCTGGCCGCCATTCGGTATTCCTGGCAGATATCATTCCGGATGTGGCTTCTAAAGTGTCCATGAAAGCCGCTGGGGAACTAAAAGAAAAAAAAAATGACATACAATTAGTTAAATTGCCGGCCAAAAGGGAATCTGTGAACATAGCAAAATACCCGTGGAAATACAAAGGGGTGTCGTGCTTATGAGGAGACTTTTTCCCGCACGGTATTTATGTATTAAGTTCTTTTTTATACGAGAGTACCTTTAAGATACAGGTTCAACCAATATGAACACAGACTAAAAAAAATAGGATATTTATTAGTCAGACATGTATTCATACAAACATAGTTATATAAAGGTGGACACAAACAATACTACATAAAATTTAAGATAACTGAAATACCCGCTAATGGGGAATATTAATACTCTTTAAATACACAAAGTTTGTAAGACGTCTCTATAAAATTCGTAACCAAAAATATGACAATTAGACAGAGCATCGATATTTCACAAATGTAACCGTTACTTTACTGCAGGTAAATAAGTTATCAATATCATGAAATAACAATTGGATGTCTGCAATGTCAAAAGGATAAAATTGCAAAAATTAGAATAATAAAAATAAATGTACATTTTAGAGAAGAATCTACCATGTGTTACGAATTCGAGAGAAGTACTTATCTGACTGTACTTGATAATAAACAATAGTTCAATAAGTCATATTTGCAAAAACAATTCAAATTAAGGTAAAACTAGAAAATATAATTACACTTTTAAAAGTAGTAACTGGTCTATTGTAATAGTTACCAAAGTTCAATATGGCTGCACTCCCAAGGGGTGGCATTTAGAGTCCTTAGGGTTTCAAAGCAGGAAGTGTAGAGGAGTCCTTATGAGCATGGAGGGTGTATGAATGGATAGAGGTGTGGATGTGATGGACCGGATCTCTGTTGGGGGTGTGTATCCGACCATCCCTTGGGAACCTGTCTCTGACATTTTATTTCATCCAATACAATACTCTCATAAAAATTTCCCTAACCTGGCCCAGAAGGAGGGGCGTTAATTTAATTGGGTGAAGGGTTAATCTCCACCCGGTTAGGACGTCCCTTCTGAGTATCTTGTCACTGCCCCTAGAACCACCCGGGATCATCTTACAGCAGAAATTTTTAATTGAAACTATTTTTTTAAGTATTTCTTATCAAATGTTATATTTTTGTACTATGCCTCTGACTATATTATTGTAAATGTATCTTCTAATATTTAAGAGTAATGGTCACCAGTATGATAAGGTAAAATTAATACCGCCTAAAATGATTGAATATGAATATCTATATCACGCTTGGGGATACTATAATTAAAACATATTCTATATCTAGACATATATTTGTATACATGGTTAAGATATACTGTATATATTTATCTCGTTAACAATCATTGGATATACTTGAAACAATTCTTATTCTAATATGCTTTACATCAACATAATATATAGGTTTTTGTCTTATCACAGAATTATCATTATTAGTAGATGCAAAATCATAACTGTATCTATGACCAGAAATATACTTTATAACTTGAATGACTTATAATCATATGTATCTTGAAACTTTCCTTGGGTTAAACAATTCAGAAAGCAAATGTTTAAAAGGAACCCTGGGACATCCTTTGCGGATACTATGATTAAAACATATTCTATATCTAGACATATTTTTGTATACATGGTTATGATATATATATTATATCATTCACAACAATCATTAGATATACTTGAAACAAATCTTATTCTAATAGATTTTACATCAAAATAATATATAGATTTTTTTTCTCTCTGAATCATCCCTGGGTCAAACACATATTAACAAGTATTTGGACATCCTTCAACTTGTTTAGATAGAATGTAACTAGATAACTAGTTATTGGGGGTTTTCTTTGTATTTTCACCAGGTGAAACAATGGTGGCTTAACCACTTGCCAACCGTCAACCGCATACAACGGCGGCTGCGAGATCGTGCATTGTGAGTGCACACGCTCCGCCGGAGGCGCGCCCGCGCGCTCACTGTGTTCGGGGGGGCCAGGGAGTGGGTGCCGCGGACTCGTTATCCGCCGGCTACCCGCGATGCCCCCCCCCGCACTGAAAGAACGGAGGTCCGTGTCAGTAAACACGGATTTCCATTCTGTGAGAGGGGGAAGGGCTGTGATCACAGCCTTCCTCTATATGGAAGCCGTTATCACTCCACTTCCCCTACTAGGGCAGCCCACACACAGTTAGAACACGCCCAGGGAACACAGTTAATACTTAGAGCGCCCCCTGCTGGTTAACCCCTTCACTGCCAATGGCATTTACACAGTAATCAGTGCATTTTCATAGCACTGATTGCTGTATAAATGCCAATGGTCCCAAAAAAGTGTCAAAATGGTCTAACATGTCCGCCCTAATATCGCAGTACCGCTAAAAATCGCAGATCGCTGCCATTACTAGTAAAAAAAAAATAAATAATAAAAACCGCAGAAATTAATTCTCATCTTCCGTAAACGCGGCCACTTTTGCGCAAACCAATCCACAAACGCCGATTGCGATTTTTTTTTATCACAAATATGAGGAAGAATATAAATCGGGCAAAACTGATGAAAAAAAATTTATTTTGTATTTTTTTTTTTTGGATTTGTATTTTAGCAAAAAGTAAGAAATTTGTTTTTTTTTTTGCAAAATTGTCGCTTTTCTTTTGTTTATAGCGGCGATCATAAATGACGCAGCGGTGATGAAATACCACCAAAAGAAAGCTCTATTTGTGGGAAAAAAAGGACGCAAATTTCGTTTGGGTACAACGTCGCACGACCGCGCAATTGCCAGTTAAAGCGACGCAGTGCCGAATCGCAAAAAGGGCTCTGGTCCTAAAGTGTGAAATCCTTCCGGGGCTGAAGTGGTTAATTAAGTCTGTAACTTGCAACAATCAACTTCTTTAAGGAAAATGGGAGACTTTAAGTATTCAATTAGTTCAAACATAGGCCATTTCTTGATTTTCTAGGTCTTTGTTGAAATCTCCATCCTATAATCAAGCTTGTTTGTAGATTTCTTGTACAAAAGGTTTATTAGCATAACACCAATGTAACATGCCAGCGTTTACACATAAAATTGTATAACCAGGAATCAATAGACAAAATTCCAACTTTACATAACAGAAAAATAATCATTATCCTGAGTAACAATCTAGGAAATAATTGGGCTAAACGATAATCCGTGTTATCTAGGCACCAATACAATAATGACATTTTGCAGTTTCGTTTGTCGAAACAAAAAAAAACGATCTGGCAATCAGTGTAACCCGGAGGACACCCAGATTCTCTGTATAATAAATCATTACCGGTATATGCTAAATACTTGAGTAAGAGAGAACAAATAAGACAGAAAGAAGTAAAGAAGGACAAGCCGCAAGAAGGCTAGAAAAGAAATAAAAGGGATAGGAAAGGGGGGTCCGAGAAGCACGAGCCAGAGGAGGCCTAAAGCTGTAACGGGGATTGGTCGAAGCAAGAAGGCATGGCAGCTGTAAGCCACAGTTGCCAAATTCTTATAAATTTATCGTGCGTGTCAGACAAAACCGCTGTCAGTTTCTCGTTTCTCATTCATGCGGTTTTTAACAGCCTCGAAACTAAGTAGAGGGGTCTTCCATGCCCTTGCTATAGTCAGTTTTGTCGCTGTTAACAGGTGGTGGGCCAATTGTCGTTCGGGGCGTAGTAGTTCCATAATAGGTTTCCCTAAAAGGGCCTCATAAGGATCCTTCTGTAGTTCAGTATAAAATAGGCTACGGAGCAGAGCGTAGACCCTAATCCACAATCTATGAGCTTTTGGGCATGACCACCATATATGAGCCATGGTACCTATTTGAGAGCATCCCTGGAAGCAGAGAGGTGAGTACGACGGGACAAGGCGGGCCAATCTAGCTGGCGTGTAGTACCATCTGTATAAGATTTTGTATGCGTTCTTGACTATAAGAACGTTCCTAGAGCATTTGGAAATGGCCAAAGTCATCTTCTGCCAATCTTCCAAGTCCACCTGTCCCCCAAACTCCATCTCCCATTGGCGGTGATAAGACCTAAGTGGTGGCTTTTTGACGGACAATATAGAGGAATAAATCAGGGATATCAGTCCCGGGGAGTGGGGTCTGGCTCGCCACATAGACTCAAACGGGGATAGAAGGTATGGAGGAGAGCTGGATCTAATAAGCTGATGAAGAAAGTGCCTCAATTGTATGTACCGAAAATGTTCCCGCAGTGGAACCTCATGGGAGGAGCGTAATGCATCAAATGTCATTATTTTGGTCAGAGTGAGTAGTGAATGCACGTCAGTAAACCCATTCGTGGTCCGCTATGAGAACGGGTGAGGAGTATCTAAAGCTGGAGGAAATAGGGGACATTTGAGTAATTTTTAACAATGGAAGGTGCGGCGAAATCAGCCCTGCAGAATATTTAACGGAATCCCATAGACATAGTGTATGCGTTAAGCAGGGGCCCACTGGTGCAGCCCGATTTGCTGGGGGCAGCCATGGCATAGAGGAGAGAGGTATTGGGTGGGAATCCACCATGTCAATTGTAGCCCATAGTGGTAATTGGTGCGTGTCATAAAGATGGGAGAGAGGCGCTATGTTGGCCGCCAGATAGTAAGCCTGTAAGTTGGGAACTGAAAGGCCTCCGTTAATCCGTTTAGCATACAAGATCTGTTTATTAATACAGGGCCGCGTAGAGCCCCATATGAATTTCAAGATCTCACTTTGATGTATTCGCAATATATGTCGGGGTATGGAGATCGGCAACACTCTGAAAGCATATAACAATTTGGGGAGATAAGACATACGTATTGCTGTTATCCTGCCAAACCAAGATAACGGTAGGTGTGACCAAGAGGTCAACATATCTGCCAGTTTCCTAAGTAATGGTGGAAAATTCGCCTGATATAACCCAGCGTAAGTAGAGGTTAGGCGAATTCCTAGGTATGGTAGCGATGTCAGCCATTGAAAAGGGAAAGCTGCTTTCAGGTCCACCAGGACAGACTGAGACAGGTTAATTGATAAGGCTTTAGACTTGGATGGATTTACATGTAAGCCTGAGAGGGTGGCAAATGTATCTAGTAGGGTAAACAGGTTTGGCAAAGAGATACGGGGAGAGGACAAAGTCAGCAATAAATCATCAGCGAACAAGGTTATCTTATGAGAGGTTCCGGCCATGTCAATGCCTCTGATATCTGGACGAGATCTAACCACCTCTGCCAAAGACTCCAGCGCCAGTACAAATAATAATGGTGACAGTGAACAGCCCTAGCGGTTACCCCTCTCAATTGGGAAGGTTGATGACTCAAACCTTATTTTTGCCCGGGGCGAGTTATATAGGACTCCCAACCATCTAAGAAATGATGTCCCAAAGCCATAATGGCGGAGGACAGTCATGAGATAGGGCCAAGATAAGGTATCAAAAGCCTTGTTCACATCAAGAGACAGGAGCATCGACTCTAGGGAACGATTATGGGCTACATGTTGCAACTGTAGTATACGTCTGATGGCATCACCCGCCTGCCTATGAGGAACAAACCCCACCTGATCTCTCTTAATTAAACGAGGAAGGAATGTGTTCAGGCGATTGGCCAATATCTTAGTTAATATTTTCATGTCAACATTTATCAATGAAATTGGTCGAAAATTGTCCCAAGAGGAATGGCCGCGATCTGGTTTTGGGAGCATCACTATATTGGCTGTGAGAGAATCGGAGGAGAAATTATGGCCCTTATGAACGGAAATATACATGGCTGTTAAGTGGGGGGCTATGACGTCCACTAGCTTTTTGTAGTAAAGTGCTGTGTAACCATCCAGCCCTGGCCTCTTGCCTACCTTCAGGTCCTTAATACATTGTATGACCTCCAAGACCTGTATATCTTTGTCCATAAGGATCATATGGGTCTCGGTCAGACTAGGAAGTGAAAGGTCCCCTAGAAAAGAGTTGATATCCGCATCTGCTGAATGGTCTGGGGCCGCATATAATTTAGAGAGGTGATACCGGAATTCATCCAGTATTTTAACAGGATTACTAGTAAGGATATTGTGTCGAGTGCGCAGGGAGATAGGAGAAAAGGTTGGGGCAAAAGTGCGGAGCCTATTGGCCAGCATTCAATTCAGTTTATTAGCCCTAACATACCATTTTTGTCTGGACCAACGCAGGACCCACTCAGCTCCTTCTGTGAGACAAAGATCTAATTATGAGCGGACCTGATCTAGGAGCCTGCGATGGCCCGGTGAGGGGCGTTTCTTAAAAGTTTCAGCTGCCTGGTCCAGGCGTTTCTCCAGCTCCGCTTGGCGACGGGTTCGTTCCCTCTTACGCTTTGAAACTATTTGTATTATATGGCCCAGAAGGACCGCTTTATAAGCTTCCCACAGGGTCACTGGGGAGGCGACCGACCCTACAATCCCTAAAATAAGCCATCGAAGTCTGCAAGATGGACTTCTTTAAATGATAAAAGAGAATCATTCATTACCCATGGAGAGTAGTGAGGTTTGGTCAAGATAGGGCTACAGACTACCAGGACTGGGTCGTGGTCGGACCAGGGCACATTTAGGATGAAAACCGAAGTGACCAGCGGGAGATGTCTGCGCTGCTTAAATACGTGGTCTATTCGGGAATGTGAATGGTGGGGATGGGAATAATGGGTGTAATCTTTGCTCTTCAGGTGAAATTCCCTCTAGAGGTCAATAAGATTGTGTGTTTTTAGAGAGCGGATACATTTCTTAGCATCAGGGGACAGAGTTCTCTGCTCCGGGGGATACTTGC
The DNA here is from genome assembly GCA_018402905.1 of Glandirana rugosa. Taxonomy (NCBI): domain Eukaryota; kingdom Metazoa; phylum Chordata; class Amphibia; order Anura; family Ranidae; genus Glandirana; species Glandirana rugosa. The sequence continues at coordinate 766,903 of BLSH010348868.1, forward strand.
CAAGATGGGGGTTCAAGGCTATATTAGAGTCCCCTGCAAGAAGTAGGGTGCCCTTTAAGTGGGATATAAGTAAATTGAAAACATTTAATATCAGATACTGCCAAAGTCAGTACCACATCCCTAAAGAAACTAGAAAAAAAATCTTACTCCTGGAGGGGGAGGCACCCCTTCGAAGAGCATGACACAAAAAAGATGGGACTTTGCTGGTACTGAGAAACCCTCTCTGAATGATCAGACGTAAGCATAGAATATTCTATGTATAACAAAGTTTAATGGATTAGTAACATGTACATCATAAAATCACCTATAAAAGGCGAAAAAACAAACATATAAATATAAATCATAATAGACCGAACTTGACAAAACATGACCCAGGGGGTCTAAATACTCCCAGTCAGTAGAGAGGACGTGATGTGGCTCAGATGACTGGTTGTTGAAAGTAGAGGATATGTGTTTCTTTCCCTACGCGTTTCGCCAATTAAAACGTTTTACCGGACTATTTTCTATCTATTTAGGATATATATACCCTTATGGGCTGTGTATCTATGCTTCCCCTGAAGAAGCCTAATTGGCGAAATGCGTAGGGAAAAGAAACACATATCCTCTACTTTCAACAACCAGTCATCTGAGCCACATCACGTCCTCTCTACTGACTGGGAGTATTTAGACCCGCTGGGTCATGTTTTGTCAAGTTCGGTCTATTATGATTTATATTTATATGTTTGTTTTTTCGCCTTTTATAGGTGATTTTATGATGTACATGTTACTAATTCATTAAACTTTGTTATACATAGAATATTCTATGCTTATGTCTGATCATTCAGAGAGGGTTTCTCAGTACCAGCAAAGTCCCATCTTTTTTGTGTCATGCTCTTCGAAGGGGTGCCTCCCCCTCCAGGAGTAAGATTTTTTCTCTGGGATATAAGTAAGTTACAAATATAGGTCAAGAAGGGCCCCGGAGTTAAATTAGGGGCATAATAGGTGAGGATAGTGATCTCCATGTCCTGTAGTGTACCCTGAAGTAAAAGATACCTTCCCTCGGGATCCGCTATTTGTTTGGTGCATATGAACGGGGTGGATTTACTAAAGGCTATGAGGACCCCTCTCTGTTTAGTCGGGCCATTGGCCTGTAAGACCTGGGGATAATAGGCAGCGAAGTATGTGGGGTGAGAGGTGTTAGAAAAATGAGTTTCCTGGAGACAGGCAATATTTTTGTGTTGCTTTTTTGGGTACTTAAAGAATTTAACTCTTTTTGGGGGGGAATTCATGCCCTGAACGTTCAGGGATAACCAATTTAACGGCATCATAAGGCTAGGGAAAATCGTTGTTCTGCCTCCGCGAACCCGCACCCCCCGGACCCTAGACAAAGACAGAGAAAAGAAGAAAGAAGGAAAAAAGATGGAGAAAGAGAGAGGATCACATCCATTTGAGTATAATGAGCATACTGTAATCGAGACCATATTGGTCTACGCTGCATGGATATTGTCGGTAGTGGACGGGAAACTCCACTGGAAGGTTGGAAGATGACCGGGGCTCTCGTCCCGGTCAGGCTTCGACTAGTGTGGAGGCGCAGTGGCCCAACGGGACCACTCGGCATCGTTGTTCATAACATATAAAGTATACCTAAAGGCAAAGATATAAACCTACTACATAACAAGCATGGGGGGTCTAATATAAATAGGAGGAAGCGTCCCGCGTGCGGAGACCAAAGTCCGACAGCCGAACCCGCTAAGGCGCGGGAACCCAAGGTCGGAGACCCCCAGGCCGAGATGTCCCCACACAGGCGACCGCATCAACAAAAAAACAAAAAAAAAACAAGAAACACAAACAACGAAGGGATATACCTTTAGTTGTAGGACCCCAATGCAAAAGTAGCACAAATCTACACCAGGTTCAAACATATGCATATATAACGTGGCCATAAAAAAAGTCCTAACAGGCCCAAATTTCAAACACAGGACAACCCAATCAAACATATAAAACAGGGAGAGGGGTATCTGCCCCCCCTAGAACAAGTTTCCCCCGGGAAGAATAGGCTCCCCCTCTACATGCCCAGGAAGCGTCGGTCCCCAAATTGTCCTAGGGCTCCTTCGGTGCAAAAGGGGGTAAAAAAGGAACAAGGGAGGGGGAGCAATAGAGCACAAACTGGTGTATTAGTTCCGATGATGTGTGAATTGTATTCTCATTTCACAAATACCACTTGTTGCCATTTCTCTAATGGGGCTGTCCATGGAATCATATTATTTGCGGATGTAATACCTTAAAAGGAGCAACAGTACATTCCAGGGGTTTTGGGAAAAGGGGGGGGGGGGGGTAGAGCACCGACAGGGGCCTTGTCCCAAAAAAAAAAAGGGGGGGGGACAGTCAATATTGGGGTAAGAACCGACCACACGGGGGGGAGGGGGAGCAAAGGACACCACTCCAGACACTTCCACACTAAGTTTGATCTCACCGTCAGCCATTAGACTTGTCCTGGAAACAGAAGGGCACGGAGGGCCTGCAAGCTGAATTGTGACAACTGGGAGGCACGATGTGTCATCTGTGAGGAACGTAGGCGAGAGGATGTTGATGGCGCCTCTTGCTGGGACTGGGGGAGATCAAAACGCAAGTCCTCAAAATGTCGCTTCAACTCCGACAAAGAGGTTGCATGAAATTGACGACCTTGATGTAAAAAGGAGAGTTTGAAGGGAAATCCCCATCTATAGCGAATAGCTTTGGCTTGTACGATCTGAAGGTATGGTTTAAACGATCTCCGTTTCACGATAGTGGCTTGGGACAGGTCTGCAAATAGTTGGAGGGAGTTACCTTGAAATTGCAGGTCCTATCGGTCCCGTGCAGCCTGCAACAGACTCTCCTTTGTGCGGTAGTAATGAAATTTAATGATCACATCCCTGGGTGGACCATCCGCAGGTTTAGGGGCCAGCGATCGGTGTATATGATCGAACTCCAAACGTTCGTGGGGAATATCCGGTGCCAGTTCCTGAAAGAAGGCTGTAGCTGAACCCTGCAGGTCTGTAATGGCTTCAGGAAGGCCTCGAATACGAAGATTATCCCTGTGGGCCCTATTCTCTGCATCCTCCAGCTTATCCTGCAGGGACACCAGTTCTGCCTGCAATTTGTCCACCTCTTCCTCGTGCCCCTCTAGTACAGTAGTGGTCAGATCCATGCGTTGCTCCAGCTGGTTGGTGCAGTGACCCAGCTCCTTAAGGCCTTTCACCAAATCCGCCGACAGCTTATGGGAGGCCACCATTATCTCATCCCTGACTATGGAGCGGAACTTTTGCAGCATGGCTTCCAAATCCATTGCCGTTGGGCTGGTGAGGTCTGAGGGGAAATGGTGTAGGCTGTCCCTCGAGAGCTGCGTGGAGTCATCCGGCTCCGGCGGGTCCAGCGCCATCTTGCCCTTACCTCTGCCTTTTAGCGCGGCCGGAGTTGTCTTCTGGTGCTTCTTCCCCTGGCGGCTCCAGGGCGTGTGATACATGCCACCGCGTACTGGATTTGGTGTGTGATCGGGCAAGCTGGTTCGCGGGTGTCAGAGAGCAAGTTTCGCCTCAATAGCCGAGTGTTTGTGTCCCGTCGGCGCGGAGCGGGGAAGTCAGGCGTTCATCTTCCTTGGCTTCGCGCATGCGCCTCCCTTGTTTGTAGATTTCAATGAGGTGATAAATGGCATTATATTCTGTTCTGAGAGATTCACATGGGTGATGACCTAAGGTTGGCCCTCTGCTTTGGAGGCCTAAACCTACAATTTCTAATATGGAGTTATGAACATATATATATATATATATATATATATATATATATATACACACTTTTTTTTTATTTTTATCGTAGTTCTGACAGGGGGAAGCTGCAATTTTCTCAGTTGCAGGCATGTAATAGTCATGAAGCCGTAACGCACCCTCAACACCAGTGGTGTTATTAGTATGTAGTCTGCAGGTTAGTGGAAGGCGGTTTTCTGTGGAGGAATGTCACTTAGGTATAAGCAGGTAGGTTGAAGTTAGGGTTGAACCCATCCCCTTCTATGCCTCATTGCTGGATCTTTATTATGATGTGTGGCCCCCTTCTCCACTATGGGGGGTGTGGGAGAGGTGGGTCAAGTTTGATTTTTACTGAGAGGGTCAAGATGTGTAAAAAATTTAAGCAATCTGTATCTTGAGGTCCTAATGATAGTTTGGAGACAGTGGCGGCTGGTGGTTTTTTGTTTGGGGGGGGGGTGGAAAACATACACCCCCCACCCCTACCCCCCTCGCTGTCTGCCGGTCCACCAGCACTTACCCCATCTAGGCTGCAGGCACATCAGGCAGCTGCGGGGATCGGGCATCGGTGGGCACATCGGCAGCGACGGGGATTGTGGCATCAGCAGACATCAGGCTGCGGTGGGCATCGGGCAGTGGATCCTGTGTCTTCTCCTCCTTGCTTCCGCCGTGCATCTCCTCCTAGGCGTCCAATAGGATCGCCTGTCCTTTCAGCCAATCGGGTGATGGGTATCAGACCCGCTTCTTGATTGGCCGGGAGGAGGATCAGTGTTGCAAAAGCAAATATTCATTAGCTGTTGCAACACACCTGGGTGTGCTCCGAAGGCAATGCTCTGCGCCCCAAGCCCACCCTATTTTGAAGCCTACTATCAGGTTCTTCAAAAAACACACCCCCACCATGGAATTCCTGAAAGGGACCGGATGCATGGACATAGAGGGCGGCGGCGGTAGATAGGGGAGGCGGCGCCCATGCGCCCACAGTGGACGGGCCGCCTCTGTTTGAAGATATGTTTTTCAGTAAAGTAACCTCTGCTTATACATTTTTCCATATGCTTAGTTTGAATTGCCTAGACAGCTGTACTATAGGGATAGTGCATCTAAACCTCCCTTTCCTATGAGGCTACTGTCAGGCAGTGGGGAAGTGATGGGACGTCTCCTCACCGCATGTTTTAACCCATTATTGCACGCTGTGTTTGGGGCGTTTGTGGCGCTTTCCCATTTGCCTGAATGTGTAGAGTTCAGCGGGCTTACCATAGCAGTTGACCTCCTTCTGACCTGCTTCAAGTAGCATCTCCATAGACTTTAATGAAAATGCAAAACCTGTTTGAAGCAAACAAAAGGCCCTTGACACAGACCCTAACATGCATTCTCAAGTGATGCAATGCACATGCAACCTCGACATTAGATATCTGGTTCTTTTTTTTAAGACCATATTTTACATGCTGTATAAAATACAGTTATCACACAAATTTACTGTGGAGGATATAGAACATTTTTTAATCTTGCATATTGCTGCATCAATCAGAAAAAACTGGGATACGTTGGAATTGTATTTCAATAGATACTTCTTAATCATCTGCATAAAGCATTGTTATTTATATATTATGCTCTAGTTAACCTTGAGCCACTGGAATTACACCATGAATTATGAATCATAATCTCCATTGGGAATTAAAGCTGCTACTTGCTTTATACTGGGGGGGGGGGGGGGGGTGTTCTAATAATAATTTTGTAAAACATTAATGAACAATGGTTGCCCAGAGGCTTCAAGCTGTTTGTTTCAGACATGAACCGGCTCAGAGGGATGACGATGATCCGAAGAAGGGCAATTCCGTGAAAAATGTGGTTTTGTCTGGGAGCTGAGGGCAAAATTTCAGACGTTACAATCTGATGTCTTAATTAAATTAGACGTATTATTTGGAACACAGGAATAGGGGACATTAAAATGACTTCTGAACAATAGTCAGCTGTTCAGTCATTCTACAGGCTGCACCTATATGTAGCCCCTTGGCGCCGACCGCACACATATATGAGTCTGCTTGGTGGGTGGGCCTTAATGTTGAGCTTCTGGTGGTTTTTTTTGGGGGGGGGCAAACAACCACCCCCCCACTCCGTCAGCTCACCTGCAACAACCCGACCCTACCCCCATTGCGGTCAGTCTTCCACTTACCCCATCTAGGTTCTGGGTGGGCAGTGCTCCTACAGGAGACGGGAGGTGAGCAGGCGTCTCCTCCTCCTCTGCATCACGGCAGCTTCTGCCATGTGTCTCCTCCCTCCTCCTCCTAGGCGTCCAATAGGATCGCCTGTCCTTTCTGTCAGCTGACGAGTCTCAGGACCCGCTTCCTGATTGGCCGGGAGGAGGATCAGTGTGAGAATAGCGAATATTCATTTGCTATTGTCACCAACTGGGTGAGCTCGGAGTGCAGTGCTCTGTGCCCACCCTTTTTGAAGCCTATTAGAGCTCCTGGCTCTAATCACGTGCTTCAAAAAAAAAAAAACACCCCCCCCATTGGAATCTATGCGTCTGGCACCCTGCATGTAGATTAAAGGGCCGGACGCATGAATGGGGGGCGGCGCCTGTGCGCCCCTAATGGACGGGCCACCACTGGTTAAAAGTACTTATCGTGCGCGTCCTCCCCTTTGCCGAGTGCCCCCATAGAAAGCCACTTTCTATGGGGGCATGCGTACCATTGACAAGAAATTGATTTTTAAAGGTGCCAGGACTCAACACAAGCAATCATAAAATATACAATTTTAATACTAAATGCAATCTTAAAACCACAACCAAAGAATTAAAATATTAGGTTCCCTGCTGAAAGCAGGTATGGCGTAAAGTTCACCCATAGATCACCCCAGAATATCCCATACCAGATGAAAGTGCACATATTCTGATTATTACATTTATAGCTTTGACCCCCGTGCAGATTAGGATTTGAAATATAAATGTGACCGTACAATAAGAAAACAATTTGGTGAAATAAAAAGGGATTTCAGGAAATCCTACAATTGGATTTTGGATGTGTAGGTACCGTAAAGTAGAACTATAGGTAAAAACTTTTTTTTTTTTTTTGGGATTGGATATAGTAGGGGAGGGTTATAACCCCTGTCAAATTTTTTTTTTTGCTATCTGTGTCCCATTGCAGAGATTTCTCTCTACTTCCTGTCCCATAGCCAAACAGGAAGTGGTAATCCCTGCAAGGTAATGGAATCTCAGTGGAAGATTTCCCCCTATATTACTTTTCTGGGGACAACCCAAAATTTGGGATTATCTTTTGCTTTCACTTTAAAGGGGGGGGGGGGGGAGGTGAGCAGGCAGTGGAACATTTTTTACCTTAATGCCGGGAATGCAGTAAGATAAAAAATGTTTAAGGGGGTTGTAAAGTCTATAGGTTTTTTACCTTAAAGCGGAGTTCCACCCTAAAGTGGAACTTCCGCTGGTTGGATTCCTCCCCCCCTCAGGTGTCACATTTGGCACCTTTCGGGGGGGAGGGGGAAGAGGACACCTGTCTTTAGACAGGTGTCCTTTTCCACACTTCCGGGAGCTCTGGCCGGCGGACGCGGCCGCTGACGTCAGAAGCCCGGCTCCCTCCTCCCTGCTCGCTCTGCTACTGGCCGCCTGGCCAGTAGCAGAGCGCGGCAGAGCTCGCGCATGCGCAGTAAGGTGCCCGGCGTGAAGCTGTACTGCTTACACGTCCGGGTTCCCTTACCCGCGATGGAGGCGGCTGCACCCGTCCCCCGATCCGAAGATCGGCGGCGGGTGCCGACATCGCTGGACTCCAGGACAGGTAAGTGTCCTAATATTAAAAGTCAGCAGCTACTGTATGTGTAGCTGCTGACTTTTAATTTTTTTTTTTAGCCCGGACCTCCGCTTTAATGCATTCCTAAAAAAATGTTTAGGTGTCACCTCACCCCTCCCCCCCCCCCCTTTTACTTACCTGAGACCTCATTCAATCCAGCACCGTGCACGTCTGCAGATCTGCTCTCTCCTCACTTCTAGGTATCGCTGGCTTTGCTGGGGCACTGGCTTTCTGTGTCAATGGAAGTGGCTTCCCGTGGGGGCACTGGTCAGGGAGAAGGGGGCAGGAGCACGGACGGGGGACCCAAAAAGAGGAGGTTTCCATCCGCTCTGTGCGATTCCATTGCACAGAGTAGGTAAGTATAGACATGTTTGTTTTTTTATTTTTTTTTTATTTTTACCTTTACAAACCCTTTAAACTTAACAACCATTTTCACTACGTCCCGACTGCATTATAGCCAAAAGACGGCTACAGCGCGGTCATCCAGTTCTGGGAGGGCATCCATGGACATCCTCCCTGTACCCTGCCTCCCGGGCGCCCACTTCCTCTGCTGCATCCCTTCTCCCACAAATAATAAAAGGATAATGACACAACAGAATTCTTTGGAAAGATATTCTAATCGGGGACCACAGCGTTCTGTGTCACATTACTTCCTCTAAAAATGAGTGTCAGTTTCATTGCACCAGAGAAGTCTTTATGATAAGAAGAAGAAATACCCTTACCCAGGATCCTGTAACTGTGACTGGCATCACTTCCTTCCAGAACTTCCCGCATACAAATCCTTTAATTTCACGTGTGTGTGATCCTAGCAAGGTTCACGTATATTTTCTGTCTCTCGCACTGTTAATAGGTTGCCAGGGTGCTGTTGACATCGTTGCTAAGTGACCGGAAGAAAAGGCTGTGAGCGGCTACGGAATTCCAGCCTGCAACACAATCTCAGCTACAATTGTAAACATATAGAGAATCATAGAGAACCTAAAAATAAAAATGTATACTTTAACCACTTCAATACTATTCACTTAGAACACTTTACTACCAGACCAATTTTCAGTTTTCAGTGCTGTTGCGCTTTGAATGACAATTGCGCGGTCGTGCGACGCTGCACCCAAACAGATTTTTTATCATTTTGTTCCCACAAATAGAGCTTTCTTTTGGTGGTATTTGATCACCCCTGCAGTTTTTATTTTTTGCGCTACAAATAAAAAAAGACCGAAAATTTTGAAAAAAAAAAAAAATTCTCTATGTTTGTCACAAAACTTTGTAAATAAGTACATTTTCTCCATCACTGGTGGGCACTGATGAGGCTACACTGACGGGCACTGATGTGGCAGTACTGATTGGCACTGATGAGGCAGCACTGATGAGGTGGCACTGATGATGAGGCACTTATATGCAGCAATGATGAACACTGTTAGGCGGCACTGATAAGCAGCACTGACGGGTACTGATAGGTGACACTGATATACAGCACTGGTGGGCTCTGATATGCAGCACTGACGGACACTGCTAAGCGGCACTGATGGGCACTCATAGACAGCACTGATTGGCACTCATAGGGGGCACTGATAGGTGGGCACTGGTAGGTGGCAATGGTGGGCACTGATATGTGGCACTAGTATGCATTGATAGGGGCACTGATAGGGGCACTGGTGGGCATATATATTGATAGGGGCTCATTCCCTGCTGGTCTAGGGTGGCACTAAGTGCCATCCACATTGGGCACTATATCTCTTACCTGATGGTCTAGGGGGGTCTCCCTGGTGGTCCAGATCGGCTCCCTGGTGGTCCCTGGTCGGCTCCCTGGTGGTCCTGGGTGGGCACATCCCTGGTGGTCCCTGGGCCGGCTCCCTGGTGGTCTAGTGTGGCGATCCGGGGGAGGGCTGTGCTGATAAATCATCAGCACAAACCCTCCCTGTCGGGAGAGCAGCCGATCGGCTCTCCACTCCTCAGGCCTGCAGACCTGAGTACAGGAAAGCCGATAAACGGCTTTCCTGTGTTACACTGTGACCAGCCGTGATCGGTCACGGCTGGTCACATGGTAAAGTGCTTCAGATCGAAGCACTTTACCGAGATCGGTATTGCGGGGGGTCAGACTGACCTCCCCCACCACCGATCGCCGCGATGCGCGCCCCACTGGGCGCGCGGCGGCTTGTTATCTAGAGGACGTCATATGACGTCCTGTCAGGATAACTAAGCCACTTCCCGGCCGTCATTTTGCATACGGCGGTCAGGAAGTGGTTAATTGGTAACATTACCAACAAAAATACTTATTTCAGGTCATGTATTAAACAAAAAACGAAAACAAAAATAACTTTCCAGCTCTGTAATGAGCATGGAGGGGCCGAACGGACCCCTGTTCGGTTCGCACCAGAACTTCCGAACACCGCGAAAGTTCTGACCCGAATGATGAACCCCATTAAAGTCAATGGGACCCTAACGTCAAAAATCAAAAGTGCCTATTTTGAAGGCTTAAATGCAAGTAATTGGGCATACAATGGTTATAGGGCTCCTGGTCCTGCACTGGGGGAAATGTATCAATGAAAAATAAAGTTTGTAAAAAACTTAATTTTTAAATGAGCAGTGATTTTTTTTATTTTTAAAGTGAAAGCATTAAAATGAAAAATGTATTACAATATAGTGCCTGGGGGGTCCCCTTAGGCTACCTGTAAAGTGAGAGATCTGTACCATGTCTAGAATCTGCTGCAGCAAAAATTGCATTTATAAAGCCAAAAAAAAAAAAGATATTTTCCCTGCAAGCTGCATTTATTTTGCTCAGCAACAGCTGGGGAGCCAGTGTGTATGATGAGGCCACAATATAGTGCACTGGGAACAAGATTAGAGATTTTTTGGATAAATTCTGGTGTCACTTTGACTTTGGATAGAAGTAACGGGTGCGGAAAAAGGGTATTTGGGTGTCAGTGGTGCCTTCATACCATAACCCTATACTGTAGAGATGTTCTTCATGAAGGCAAGAATTTTCCTTTCTGTAAAAAAATTGCAATGATATGCACCTGTCAAACAGGTGCAGAAAAATTGGGCTTTGGGTGTCGGTTGCGCCTTCCCACCGTAACCCTATAGAGGTGCTCTTGATGAAAGCAAGAATTGGCCTTCCTATAAAAAATTGCCTCATGTTCCTGTCATCCTCAACCTCAGAACCAACATCTGAATCCAGTAATGGCTGAGCATCATCAAGTAGCAAGTGGCTGACGCTGTGGTCAAATAACTCAGCTGACTCCTCTGATGTTGGGGCTATGGCAGGAATAGATGTGGACAAGGAGGCAGGTTTGTCCACTCTGGCAACTGCAGTGGACTGCATACTTGTCTCTACTTGTGTGACAGAGGATGAGGAAGGTTTAGTAAGCCAGTCCACCACCTCCTCTGCATGCTGTGGCTGGATAACACAGGCAAACTCACTAAACAGAGGAAATGATGCCCTGCCTGAGGACTGACCTCCATCTTTGCCTGTGGACACATTTGTTGCTGGTCCCCTTACAGTGACAAGGGAACGTCTGCCTCTCCTTGTTGTCCTCCCAGACATTATTGGGATGTCCTTATTAGCAAATGTAAAGAAGGGGAAATCTGTACATAGATGCACTTTAATCAATGTAAAGTGGGTGTTTGGTGCACTTTAGTTTGATTACTCACACTACGCAGACACACTCCACAGATACACTATAATATACTGCAATATAATGCATCAAACGTACAGTAACGCACAGAACTATATGGCTTTAAACTTGCGTAACACACAGAACTATATAGCGTTAAACTTGGAGTAACGCACACAGAAGTAAATGGCGTTAAGCTTGCAGTAACGCACACAAAACTTTATGGTTTTAAACTGGCAGTAACGTACACAGAACTATATGGCGTTAAACTGGCAGTAATGCAAACAGAAGTATATGGCGATAAACTTGGAGTAATGCACACAGAAGTAAATGGCGTTAAACTTGCAGTAACGCACACAAAACTATATGGTGTTAAACTGGCAGTAACGTACACAGAACTATATGGCGTTAAACTGGCAGTAACGCAAACAGAAGTAAATGGCATTAAACTTGCAGTAACGCACAAAACTATATGGCGTTGAACTGGCAGTAACGCACAGAGAAGTAAATGGCGTTAAACTTGCAGTAACGCAATCAAATATACGGGGTTCAACCGTCACTACACTGACGCTATCCGAACTGTCCCTACTCTAGCTATACACTAATGTAAAGACCCCCTGGGCTCACACAGATTGAGGAGGCGTATCCCTGACCCCCTGGGTTCACACAAATTGAGGGGGCGTGCCCCTAACCCCCTGGGTTCAGTCAAATGGAGGGAGCGTGTCCCTGACCCCCTGAGTTCACTAAAATCGAGGGGGCGTGTCCTTGACCCCTGGGTTCACTCAAATCGAGGGGGCGTGTCCCTGACACCCTGGGCTCACACAATTGAGGGATGTGTCCCTGACCCACTGGGCTCAAACAAATTGAGGGGGCATGTCCCTGACCCCCTGGGTTCACACAAATTGAGGGGGCGTGTTCCTGACCCCCTGGGTTCACTCCAATCGAGGGGGGCGTGTCCCTGACCCCCTGGGCTCACACAAATTGAGGGGGCATGTCTCTAAACTCCTGGGTTCACTCAAATCGAGGGGGCGTGTCCCTGACCCCCTGGGTTCACTCAAGTTGAGGGGGTGTGTTCCTGACCCCCTGGAGTCAAACAAATTGAGGGGTGTGTCCCTGACCCCCTGGGCCCACACAAATTGAGGGGCATGTCCCTGACCCCTGGGCGCAAACAAATTGAGGGGGCGTGTCTCTGACCTTCTTGGTTCATTCAAATTCAGGGAGCGTGTCCCCGGCCCCCTGGGCTTACACAAATTGAGGGGGCGTATCTCTGACCCCCTGGGTTCACACAAATCAAGGGGACATGTCCCTGACCCCCTGGCTTCACTCAAATTGGGGGGACGTGTCCCTGACCCCCTGAGCACAAACAAATTGAGGAGGCATTTCCCTGACCCCCTGGGTTTACTCAAAGCGAAGGGGCGTGTTCCTGACCCCCTGGGCTCACACAAATTGAGGGGGCGTCCCTGACCTCCTGGGTTCACACAAATCGAGGGGACGTGTCCTGATCCTCCGGGTTCACACAGGGAGCGTGTCCCTGACCCCTGGGCTCACAAAATTTGAGGGGGCGTGTCCTTGACCCGCTGGCATCACACAAATTTAGGGGGTGTGTCCCTGACCCCCTGGGTTCACACAAATTGAGGGGGCGTGTTCCTGACACCCTGGACTCGCACAAATTGAGGGGTGTGTCCATGACCCCCTGGGTTCACTCAAATGGAGAGGGTGTGTCCCTGACCTCTTGAATTCACACAAATTGAGGAAGGCATGTCCCTGACCCCCCTGGGTTCACTCAAATCAAGGGGGCATGTTCCTGACCCCCTGGGTTCACACAAATTGAGGGAGGCGTGTGCCTGACCCCTGGGTTCACTCAAATGGAGGGGGCATGTTCCTGAACCCCTGGATTCACTCAAATGGAGGGGGGTGTCCCTGACCCCCTTGGTTCACTCAAATCAAGAGGGCATGTCCCTGACCTCTTGAGTTCACACAAATTGAGGGGGCGTGTCCCTGACCCCCTGGGTTCACTCAAATCGAGGGGGAGTGTCCCTGACCCCACTGGGTTCACTCAAATTGAGGGGGCATGTCCCTGACCCCCTGGATTCACACAAGTTGAGGGAGAAATGTCCCTGGCCCCTGGGTTCACTCAAATCGAGGGGGCGTGTTCCTCAAATCGAGAGGGCATGTCCCTGACCCCCTGGGTTCACTCTAATCAAGGGGGCATATCCCTGACCCCCTGGGTTCACTCAAATGGAGAGGGCATGTCCCTGACCTCTTGAGTTCACACAAATTGAGGGAGGCGTGTCCCTGGGTTCACACAACTATTGCCTTAACCTCAGTTGTGGTTTCCCTGTCCTCAGCACCAACCTCACGGTCCTCACCCTATTTGTTGGCTTGTTGTCAACACCATCCCTTACAATTCACGACAAGGTGTCAGACAGGCTCCGCCCCCGCAATGCTTCTCTATGGAGGAAACAAGCGGTTCCCGCACTTATCAAGACAGGCTCCGCCCCCCTCCCTCTACACAGAGAATAGACTTCCCAGCTCACACAGGCTCCGCCTCCTACAATGCTCCTCTTTAGAGGAACTATGCGACTCGAGCTCCTCTCACACAGTCTCCGCCCCCCGCCTTGCACGAGAGGGAATAGGCGGGAAGAAGACGCTGTGCGAATTGTGAGGTAAAATAGCGGGCGGGGCTCCGCCATCTTGTCTCCTGTGTGGGCGGTAGGAGGGAGGATTGGTGGTGGGGAGAGCAGTGATGGGAACTTTCGTTTCCTGTGTGGAGATGCTGAAGGGACCGCCCTGTGTGTTTACCTGAAACCAATCCCTGTCCCTCTCACACAGTTCTATGGAATTTTAACCACTTCCATACCAAGCCAATTCCATAACTTCTCTCCTTCATGTAAAAATCTGCTTTTTTTTTTTTTTTTGCTAGACAATTGTTCAGAACCCCCAAACATTATAAATGTTTTTTCTTTAGCAGAGACCCTAGGGAACAAAATGGCGGTTGTTGCAACTTTTTACGGCGCACGGTATTTGCGCAGCAATTTTTCAAACGCATTAAAAAAAAAATACACTTTCATGAATGTAAAAAAAAACAGAAAAGTTAGCCCAGTTTTTTTGCGTAATCTAAAAGATGATGTTATGCCGAGTAAATCGATACCCAACATGTCACGCTTTAACCTCTTGAGATCCGCGCTATAGACGAAAGACGGCCACAGCGCGGATCTCAATTGCCGGGTGGACGTCTATTGACCCCCGCCCCCTTTGCACGCTCCCGGCGCGCACTCACAGGCAGCGGCGCGCGTGGCCTCCGCACACTGCGTGGGCGTGCCCGCGGCTCGGGCGCACTCGATGTCCGCTCCTGACCCGCGATCGCCTGCGGAGCTGCAGAACGGGGAACCGCCAATGTAAACACGGCGGTTCTTCGTTCTGTGAGAGGGGGACATAGCAGATCTACTGATCCCTGCCACTGGGATCGGCAGGGGAGGGCTGGCCCGGGGGGTAGGGTGGCAATTGCCCCCTAGGCCTCCCTAACTTACATTGAAAATGGCTGCTGCCCGCTCACACTTTTTTTTTCTTGGGGAGGAAGGAAATAGGGCCCAGGGGCGCAGCCACCTACTAACTGCAAGCAAAGGGGGGGGTGCCCAGGGCCAGCCCTACCATGGATCCCGCTAGGCCCATTGGGTGGGCATGGATGGTGAGCTGATTCGGTGGTTCAATGGGCCACTTGACTGGACTTGCCCCCCAGGCCTACGGCTGCCAGCCCTCCCCTGGGGATCGGTTAGATCTCTTATGTCCCTGACAGACCAGCCCCCTACAGTTAGAACACGACTAGGGACCACAGTTAACCCCTTCACTGCCCCCTGCAGGTTGACCCCTTCACTGCCAATGACATTTATACAGTAATCAGTGATCATTTAAATTTCTGATCGCTGTATAAATGTCATTGGTCCCAAAAAAATGTCAAAAATGTCCGACGTGTCCACCACAATATCAAAGTCGCCGCCATTACTATTGAAAAAAAAATAATAAAAACGCCATAAATCAATTCCCATAGTTTGCAGATGCGATAACTTTTGCGCAAACCAATCAATAAACGCCTTTTGCGATTTTTTTTTTACCAAAAATATGTAGAAGAATATATATTGGCCAAACGCAATGAATAATTTTTTTTTTTTATATTTTATTTTTGGATATTTATTAGAGCAAAAAGTAAAAAATATTGTTCTTTTTTCAAAATCGTCGCTCTTTGTTTGTTTATAGCGCAAAAAATAAAAACCGCAGAGGGGAACAAATACCACCAAAAGAAAGCTCTATTTGTGGGGGAAAAAAGGACATCAATTTTGTTTGGGTACAACGTCACACGACCGCGCAATTGTCATTCAAAATGCGACAGCGCTGAAAGCCGAAAATTAGTCTGGGCAGGAGGGGGGTTTAAGTGCCCAGTAAGCAAGTGGTTAAAATTGCGCACGCTCGTGGAATGGTGATTAAAAATCTCCGTAGACAATGCTTTTTTACAGGTTGCGTTTAGAGTTACAGAGGAGGTCTAGTGCTAGGATTATTGCTCTCGCTCCAACGATCGCAGCGATACCTCACATGTGTGGTTTGACCGCCGTTTCAGGCGCGACCTACGTATGTTTTTTCTTTCCCTTTCAATATTTTTTTTTTTATCACTTTTATTCCTATTACAAGCAATGTAAATAAACATCCCTTGTAAGAGGAATAGGACATGACAAGTCCTCTTTATGGAGAAATGTGGGGTCTATAAGACCCCCTCCCCTCCCCCACATCTCTCCTCCAGGCTGGAAAGACCAAGATCGTAAAAAAAAAAAAAACTCAGTCTTTCCTGCCACCATCGGCCCGGACGTGACGTCATAACGTTGCACCCGGGCCTCCGAAGGTCATAGAGATGACCGGGGACCATCTGGTCACCGGAAATCTCTGTTCAACTTCCAGCGCTGGCGGATTCCTTCTCTGGCTCGCCAATCGCACAGCACAGGGTCCTCCAGGACTCACACAAAGCGGGGGCGTGTCCCTAACCTCTGGGATTCAGACAAAGCAGGCATCCAAGATTCACATAAAGTGAGAGGCGTGTCCCTAACTTCCGAGATTAACACAAAGCGGGGGCGTGTCCCAAAACTCCTGGATTCGTACAAAGCAAGGGCGTGCCCCTAACCCCCGGGAATTCACACAAAGCGGGGGCGTGTCCATAACCTTTGGAATTCACATAAAGCGGGGGCGTATCCCTAACCTCCGGGATTCACACAAAATGAGGAGTGTGTCCCTATCCTCCGGAATTTACAGAAAGTGAGGGGCGTGTCCCTATCCTCCGGCATTTACACAAAGTGAGGGGCGTGTCCCTAACCTCCAGCATTCACACAGCGTTGTCGTGTCACTAACGTCCAAGATTAACACAAAGCGGGGGCGTGTCCCTACCCTCCAGAATTCACACAAAGTGAGGGGAATATCCCTACCCTCCGGGATTCACACAAAGTGAGGGGCATGTCCCTACGCTCCGGGATTCACACAAAGCGGGGGTGTGTCCCTAACCACCGGAATTCACACAAAGCGGGGGCGTGTCCCTAACATCCGGAATTCACGCAAAGCGGGGGCATGTCTCTACCCTCCAGGATTCACACAAAGTGAGGGGCGTGTCCCTGACCCCCTGGGCTCACTTATAGTGAGTGGCATGTCCCTGACCCACAGGGGCTCAGACAAAGCGAGGGCATGTCCATGGGCTCACACATAGAAATGGGCATGTCCCTGACCCCCTGAGCTCACAAATTGGGGGGTCGTGTCTCTTACTCCCTGGGCCTCCCCGTAGTGAGGGGCGTGTCCCTAACCACTGGAATTCACACAAAGCGGGGGTGTGTCCCTAACCTCCAGAATTCACACAAAGCGGGGGTGTGTCCCTAACCTCCAGAATTCACACAAAGCGGGGGCATGTCCCTAACCTCCAGAATTCACACAAACCAGGGGCATGTCCCTACCCTCCGGGATTCACACAAAGTGAGGGGCGTGTCCCTGACCCCATGGGCTCACACAACGCAAGGGGTGTGTCCCTGAGGTCACACAGAGCAGTGGGGCATATCTCTGGGCTCACAAATTGCTTGGAAGTGACTTCTAGAACCCTATGCATTTAGGGATAGGGCCATAAACACGAGGAACCACTCAATACAGCGTTCAACCCCATCCAGCCGCAGTATATTTCAGCCTGTCATTGACTTGATGCTGAGCCTTGATTAAGCCTGACTTTAATAGGCTGTAGTCAGCGGGGGCTGGAGGCTGTGCCTCAGGATCGCACTAAAACGTAATGCTCAGGGGGGAGATGCCGCAGTGTGCAACCGGCATAAAGAAGATGATATGCGTTGAATATTTTGCAGTGATGTCCTGCAGAGAGTGAAAACTGTTCTTCAGATATAGGACCCAAAATGTGTAGCTAGCAGATGAGATGACAATAATATGGGGTTGGACCAGAGGCTTCCAAACGTTTTCGTCCCGTAGACCACTTGACGTTTTTTTTAGTTTTACGTAGACCCCCTGGCTGCCTGATATAGAATTTTCCTAAACTTATTAAAGCGGTTGTAAACTCTACAAGTAAGTCTATAATCAGGGTTATCTGTAGGTTCCGTGAATATCTCCTAAACCTGCACGGTTCAGGAGATATACAGTGCATCTTCGGCGCATGCGCAGTGAAGAAACGGACCGCCGTGCCGTTTCTTCACTGCAGTGTTGCCAACCTCCCGCAGCATTTTTTACTGGCAAAACATGGAAAATTTACCGGCAGAGCACATTTTTTACTGGCAACCTGAAAAATAACTGAACTCCTATTAACCACAACAGTACCTGGCACGAAAACCCCCTTCCTGTCCAGGCCATTTTTCAGCTTTCAGCGCTCTCACACTTTGAATGACAATTACTCAGTCATGCAACACGGTACCCATATGAAATTTGCGTCCTTTTTTTCACACAAATAGAGCTTTCTTTTGGTGGTATTTAATCACTAGGAGGGGGTTTATTTTTTGAGCTATAAATAAAAAAAGATTGAAATTTTTTTGAAAAAATGCCTTTTTCTTTGTTTCGGTCATAAAATTTTGCAAATTAGTAATTTTTCTTTGTAAATTTTGGCCAAAATTTATACTGCTACCTATCTTTGGTAAAAATAACCCAAATAAGTGTATATTATTTGGTCCTTGTGAAAGTTATAGAGTCTATAAGCTATGGTGCCAATCATTGAA
>BLSH010348868.1:796170-817067 GCA_018402905.1 Glandirana rugosa
TATGTCGGAGTGGACACGGGTACTTTATGTCGAAGTGGTCGCGGTTAGTTATGTCGGAGTGGGGCTGTATTGATTGGCGCTGGTGAAGCTGTATTTCATGGGCACAGGTGAGGCTGTATTTCATGGGCACAGGTGAGGCTGTATTGATTGGCGCTGGTGAAGCTGTATTTCATCAGCGCTGGTGAGGCTGCATTTGATTGGCACTGATCAGGCTGCAATTCATTGGCGCTGATCAGGCTGGGCAGGGAAAAGGGGGAGGAATCAGGGGTGGAGTCAGGGGTGGAGCCAAGGGGCGGCAAAATGAGGTTTTGCCTAGGGCGTCAAAAATCCTTGCACCAGCCCTGCCCCCCACCGCAGCCAGGACCCCACCCACCTCCAGGACTACTTATTCCTAATATTTAACCCAATCCATGTTCCAGGGTTTCAGTATCTCTGAGTTCACTGCAGATTCTCACACCTATTAGGTTTGACCTGCATAGTGCATGAAGTTGTCCATTACTGTGCAGCATTTGCTCTGGAGTACTCTGGAGTACCTCTGGAGTACTGGATATGGAGCTCTGACTTCCCTGGCTACATGCTTGTTGCAGGTCAGGACCAGTATTGCCCCTCACTACACGTCCCCATCATTAAATTGAGTTAAATATTAGGAATAAGTTCCCGGTCAGGGACATGGATGCACACGCTACACCAAATACTAACACATCCAGCTTCTTCAAAATTCATTCTCTTGTCTAAATGCTTATAGCTGACTTACCCACTAATCTTTGTTTAAAGACAAGTCTAAATCCTTTATTTTAATATTTTTTCCGCAAATTAAACTCCATGCGGTGTTTTTGGCTTTCTCTGGATTCTGTAAAGCTGGATTTTGAGCCTGGAGCTTGAAGGTTCCAAAATGTCTTGGGAAGGACAGAACCTTCAATCCTGTGTCTGGATTTTATGCTGGCAGCTTGTGTAAGTACAGAGGTGTACAGGGTCATTTTATATACTCAAGCCTGAGGATAGCTTAGGGCTCTCACTTTGGAGACATCTCCCATTTTAGGGACAGGAGGTCTCATCCAGGAGAGGGAGGTGCCCCAGCCAGGAGACAAGAGGTCTCAACCAGGGGTCAGAGGTGCCCCAGCCTCGAGTCAAAAGACAGGAGGTCTCAACCAGGCGTCAAAAGTACCCCAGCATGGAGTAAAAAAACAGGAGGTTTCAACCAGGGATCAGATGTGCCCTAGCCAGGAGACAGGAGATCTTGTCCCAGGAGTCAGGTGGGCTCCTATCATGGTGTCAGGGGAACCCCTATTCAGAGGCCAGGAGCAGGCCATACAGCAGGGCGCTGTGACTAAAGGCTGAGTGGGTCGAGTGAACCAGGAGAGCTGGGCAATTCAGTCACAGGGACTGGTAAGGAGAGCAGCGGTGCTGCTGACAAGGGAGCCAGGTGGCTCACCGTGGTATATAAAAGAAGAGGAGATCCAATAGTGCAGACCATACAACGTCACGCTGATGATGAAACGCGTTGGGTGGAGCTTCACGACGCACGCCACGTGACCAGTAACACGGACAGGGTTCGCCATCTTGGTAGCTGGACGCCCCAGGATTGTATACTTTTTACTCTTTCTACATTAAAACGTGAGTTGTATGGTCTGCACTATTGGATCTCCTCTTCTTTTATATCCCACGGTTACCTTGCCAAACGGGATCCCTTTGAGGAGAATGATGTGAGAAGCTAGAGGCATGTATATGTACTGAAGGAGCACAGGGATAGGATTGGAGCTGCCAGCTCCGGGTCCTGATCGGCGGATTGCTTCTATACACCCAAAGGCGAACACTGACCCCCTGTAATAGGGGGTCGGTGAGCTCTGGTAAAGGGCTGTGTGTGGCGGGGTCACTGGTGATGGGACGCACATTTGAACACATATTCTCACCACTCTGATCACCGACTTTAAGGACTCTGCAGACTTTTTCATATACCTGTATTCCTATTACTCTTATAGAATATACACTATATTGTCAAAAGTATTGGGACACCTGCCTTTACACGCACATACAAAAAAAAGACCTATTAGTAGTTTTATTGTCAGAGGCCCCTAGAATAGGATGTGTAAAAGTAGGTAGGAGTTGTCAGCTTTAACTGAACAAAAAGCTTTATTTTTTTCACCAAATAAAATGTATTTTTGTGGCTCAACTTCTTCAGTTCAAGGTGAACACAAAGATGCACTATATTGTCAAAAGTATTGGGACGACTGCCTTTACACACACATGAACTTTAATGGCATCCCAGTCTTAGTCCGTAGGGTTCAGTATTGAGTTGGCCCACCCTTTGCAGCTATAACAGCTTCAACTCTTCTGGGAAGGCTGTCCACAAGGTTTAGGAGTGTCTATGGGAATGTTTAACCATTCTTCCAGAAGCGCATTTGTGAGGTCAGGCACTGATGTTGGACGAGAAGGCCTGGATTGCAGTCTCCGCTCTAATTCATCCCAAAGGTGCTCTATCGGTTGCAGGCCAGTCAACTCGCTCATCCATGTCTTTATGGACCTTGCTTTGTGCACTGGTCCAAATCATTTGGTGGAGGGGGGATTATGGTGTGGGGTTGTTTTTTAGGGGTTGGCCTTGGCCCCTT
Organism: Glandirana rugosa; assembly: GCA_018402905.1. Classification (NCBI taxonomy): domain Eukaryota; kingdom Metazoa; phylum Chordata; class Amphibia; order Anura; family Ranidae; genus Glandirana; species Glandirana rugosa. The sequence goes on from BLSH010348868.1 coordinate 798,777, forward strand.
AGTTCCAGTGAAGGGAACTCTTAAGGCGTCAGCATACCAAGACATTTTGGACAATTTCATGCTACCAACTTTGTGGAAATAGTTTGCGGATGGCCCCTTCCTGATCCAACATGACTGCGGGTGCGGACTGTGCTCTCCCTCCCCCTCCTCCTCATGAGCTTGCACATAATGAAGGTGGGAGGGCAGGGGGGTGCAGTTTGCCATATTTGCCCTGGGCACTGGATGATCTTGTCCTGGTACTGATTATTCTTTATAATATATGGGGACATTTTTTAAAAAAAAACTGATTTTTCTGTCATGGGAGCAGTACTGGAACAAGGTCATCCAGCACCCAGGACAAAGATGCCAAACTAGCCCCCCGCCTTCCCTTAGGGTTAGGGTCAGGGAGCCCCCATCCCTGCAATAAACCATTGCTTCTAGGGCAGCCGTCCCTCCTGCCCACCCCTTGTTCCAGCCCTGCATGGGAGGGTGAAGTTCATAGTGTCTGAAATCACTGCGCCTGGCAATCTCCTTTACGGCCACAAGTTGCAAAAGAAGTCGTTGCTGGAAGAATGGAAACCTGTGAAATGTGCTGAGATCATATGTTACACGGAACTGAATAATAAGGATGATTTGTGAGGGTGCCATGGTGTTTTCTGTAGGTTAAGCGCATATCATTATCATAGAGCAGCAGCTATCATGTTCATTTCTGGAACTGCTCTTTAAAATTGCATTTCTTGCCCTGTAGTATTTTATAGATACCAATAAGATTTTTTTTAGCTGGCCTAAACCAAGCATCATTGCTTCTCGACTATCTTATATCACGTGTGTGAGAACTTTATTGCCTGTTGACGATGCCTGGCTAATGCTTTATAGTAAGACATAACGCATGTCATTGCAGAGCTTATAAGTCTTCAAATCGCAATGCCGCTTCCAGTGACCATTCCAGCCTGACAGATTCACAGTTCCTGTTCAGTTCACAGTTCTGCCCTGAGAGCTCCCAGCCAGGATCCATGGATTATAAATCACAGGCAAACTATCAGAAGAACTCAAATCCAAACTCACAGGAGGTAAGTAAATTGTACAAGCTGGTGGATGTAGTACTGAGATAACACTAACCTCATCTGTGAAAAGAAGGAGCCGCCTGCTTCAGCTGATAACAACCACTAAATCCCAAGTTCACATTAGAACGCAGTGCGATTTGTGCGTGTTTCCTGCATCGCCTTCAAATTGCACTGCCTTGCGATCTGCAGCGAGTGTCAGTGCAATGTTACCGACACCCTAAATGCAGGTCGCAAATGCAGTGTTTGCCTGCACCGGATCGCATGCTACAAAATGAGTACTAGGGTTGCACCAATACTGGTACTGATACCAAGTATTTTCATGAGTACTTGTACTCTTGAAAATGCTCCGATACCCAAAACTGATACCTTTGTGGCGCGCTTTGAGCTCATAAAAATTGAACACCCAAGGTATGTAGAATACCATCTCTGAATGCACAACACATCCAACCTTGAAGCAGATGGACTACATCAGCAGAAGACCACACTGGGTGCCATTCCTGACATCTAAGAACAGGAAACTGAGGCTACAATTGGCACAGGATCACCAAAATTGGACAATAGAAGATTGGAAAAACGTTGCCTGGTCTGAAGAGTCTCGATTTCTGCTGCGACATTCAGATGGTGGGGTCAGAATTTGGTGTAAACAACATGAAAGCCTGGATCCATCCTGCCTTGTATCACCGGTTCAGGCTGGTGGTGTAATGGCGTGGGGGATGGGCACACTTTGGGCCCCTTAGTACCAAATGAGCATCGTTTAACTACTTCCGGACCGCGTCGTGTACATTTACTGCTGCAAGGTGACGGCATAATGCTTATCGCCCTCTGTAAACAACGGTTCATGCACGGGCGGCTAGTGCCCGCCGCGAGCTCCAGGAGTGTGGCCGCGGGTCGCTTACAATAGTAGAAAAGGGGAGAACCGCCAATTTAAAAACGGCGGTTCTCCGCTCTCTGACAGGGTACATAACGCTGATCTACTGATCCCTGTCACTGGGATCAGTTAGATCTCTTATGCCCATGGCAGCCCAGCCCCCTCACAGTTAGAACACGCCTAGGGAACACAGTTAACCCCTTCATTGCCTCCTGCAAGTTAACCCCTTCACTGCCAATGATATTTATACAGTAATCAGTGGCTATTTAAGTTTCTGATCGCTGTATAAATGTCATTGGTCCCAAAACAGTGTCAAAAATGTCCGACATGCCGGCCGAAATATCGCAGTCCCGATAAAAGTCACAGATAGCTGCCATTACTAGTAAAAAAAAAGTAAAAACGCCAGACATTAATTCTCACGGTTTGTAAATGCAGCAACTTTTGCACAAACCAATAAACGCTGCTTGCGATTTTTTTTTACCACAAATATGAGAAAGAATATAAATCGGCCAAAACTGATGAATAAATTGTTTTTTATATATATTTTTTTTGGATTTGTATTTTAGCAAAAAGTAAAAAATATAGTTTTTTGCAAAATTGTCGCTCTTTATTTATTTATAGCGGCGATCAGAAATGACGCAGAGGTGATCAAATACCACCAAAAGAAAGCTCTATTTGTGGGAAAAAAAGGATGCCAATTTCATTTGGGTACAACGTCGCACGACCGCGCAATTGTCAGTTAAAGCGACGCAGTGCCGAATCGCAAAAAGTGCTCTGGTCCTAACGTGGGAAATCCTTCGGGGGCTGAAGTGGTTAAATGCCACGGCCAACCTGAGTATTGTTGCTGACTATGTCCATCCCTTTATGACTGCAGTGTCCCCATCTTTTCATGGCTCCTTCCAGCAGGATAATGCACCATGTCACAAAGCTCCAATCATCTCACCACTGCACTCCAATGACCTCCACACTCCCCACATCTCATCCAATAGAGCATCTTTGGGATGTGGTGGAATGGGAGATTGGCATCATGGATGTGCAGCCGACAAATCTGCAGCGACTGTGAGATGCTATCATGTCACTATGGAGCAAAATCTCTGAGGAAGTTTTCCAACACCTTGCTGTATCGATGCCACGAACAATGAAGGCAAAAGGGGGTCCAACCTGCTACTAGCAAGGTGTACCTAATAAAGTGAGTGTATATGGAGGGGTCTGCCTCATGGCCTTACAATTGCACATTTTGAGACTTTCAAGCAGAAAGAGCTCAGTGTAGTATATCCCCTGCTTTCTTTTTAATCACTTGTTTGATCCTCTTTCTGTACCTTGATTTGGAAGAGTTATATACACATATAGAATGCTTGTAAAGCACCACACCCCCTCTGTACAACGACTGTACACTATAAATGCCACAAACTTGGCAAAATTGTTTTTTTTAGGTGCTTATGATTATTACAGAAAAATACCAGAAAAAAATATATTATAATTATAATTAAATATAATTATTATATTATAATATATTATATTTCCATATTTATTAAAAAAAAAATAAAAAACATTCATAGATCTATTTTCTTTTCATGAAAGGATTTTCCTCTCCCTGTACTCCTGACGAAGCTGGACTTGTGAAATGCAAATGAGAAAGGAGATATCTGCGATGAATTAATGAATGTGATCTCAGGACTAATTATTATACATTATGTATTAAGTAAGAGGGGTTAATACCCACCTGATGAGTCTCTGTAAGAAGAGGGATTGTCAATATTTTATCGTATAATATCTTCATGGAAAGAAATGGATATAGGAATGTTTTTAGATTTCTTTAAAGTGGTTGTAAACCTCAGACATGAAATATGAGCAAAGCATATCCCTCTATAGTGTGTACTTGTCTCAATCCAGAGCACTAACGGCTTGATTTACTAAAACTGAAGAGTGCAATATCTGGTGCAGCTGTGCATGGTAGCCAATCAGCTTCTAACTTCGGCTTGTTCAGTTTAGCTTTGAAAAAAAAATAACTGGAAGCTGATTGTTGCTATGCACAGCTGCACCAGATTTTGCATCCTCCAGCTTTAGTAAATCAACCCCAAAGTGTAATTTCTGTCTGCTGTCCCATTTCTCTACTATCTGTATCAGTCACTTCGGACAAATTTTCCTGAAAACCAAGTGAAAAATGGTAACAGACGAGGGATCTCCAACAGATTGACAGCCTTGGCTCTATTCCTGTGTAAAGGGGGTTTGTGTCCCTTCCCTCCAATCAGCTCTCAGAGCTCTCCTCACTGAGCTCTGCAGAGTGTGACTCCAAGCTTTAACCTTCCTGGCGGTATTCCCGAGTGTGGCTCGGGGTGGAATTTCAGTACCAAGAGCGGTAACCCCGAGCCACACTCGGGATTGCATCGCTGGATCCAGGCAATGTTACTTACCTTGTCCCCTGGATCCAGCGATGTCCTCCCACGGAGTCAGCGTGTCTCCCCGCGGCCAGATGATTCCTGTGTGCCGGGCTCCGTTCCCTGCGAGCGTCGCGTCGCACGGGGACGGAGACCGGTGGGAAATTCAAAAAGTGAAACACACACAGTACGTACAGTACACTGTAATCTTATAGATTACATTACTGTATGAAAACATTTCACACCCCCTTTGTCCCTAGTGGTTTGCCCAGAGCCCTGCATGCACTTTTATATAATAAATGTCATTCTTTCTGCCTGGAAACATGAGAATGTCCATAGCAACCAAAAAGTGTCCCTTTGCGTCAAAAGTGGTTTTTGATCAGCTAGAAAACAGCGATAGTAAATAAGAATGATTTGCAGAATTGAGTGATACTGATTTTTGGGGAAATTTATCATCAGCAACTGAAAGTGACGATAGCGACAATTCTGCAACTGAGCAAATTTCTGTGTTTTTGGTTTGATTACATTATTGAATACATTTTATTACTATTATATTATTATTTTTGATAATTATTTTTAGTTATTTATTATATTATAATTTATGATTTCATTTTTCAAACTTTTTCATACCCGGGATGTCTACTAGACTCTTGTTTGGACAGATTTAAGTGAGTTATTCCTAAGAATTACAGGCCTACAATATAAAACGCCAAATTTTCATGCAAAATAATCGTACCGCTTTTGGTACAAAATTCCAGACAGAATCATACCGCCAGGGAGGTTAAAGGGGTTCTATGCTTTGAGATAAAAAAAATCTGTGTGTAGCAGCCCCCCCAGCCAACCCCCTAATTACTTACCTGAGCTCCTTCTCTCTCCAGCGATGTCCATGAAAGTCTAAGCCGTCTGGGACACTCCTCCTGATTTGCTGAGACACAGAAGTTGTGCCATTGGCTCCGCAGTCAGCTAATCAGGGGAGAGAGGGGGCGGGGCCGGGTTGGGGCTCCATGTCTGAATGGATACACAGAGCTCTGACTTGGCTCGGGTGCCCCCATAGAAAGCTGCTGGCTGAAGGAGCACTCAATAGGAGGGAGGGGCCAGGATCAGCAAAGAGGGACCCGAGAAGAGGAGGATTTGGGCTGCTCTGTGCAAAACCAACTGCACAGAGGAGGTAAGTATAACATGTTTGTTACTTTTTTTTTTTTAAACGAGACTTCACTGGGTATATGGAAGGGTTTACAACCACTTCAAAGTGGAGTTCCAGCCAAAAATACAACTAGGTCTTAAACAAAATCCCAGCACAACACCTCCCCCCCCCCTTCATTTTTGTATTTTTATTTCTATTTGTTTTGTACCTTTTGAACAAGTACAAAATGTACAAATGTGTACTTCCGTCCTAACGCTGCAGCAGCGAGGTAAGTCATTTCCGCATCTAGATCAGCCCCCTCCTCCTTCCCCCCGCTGCCTTCTGGGACCTCTATGTGTCCCAGAAGACAACAGAGCCATGCAGAAAGCGCAGCGTGACTCGCGCATGCGTAGTAGGAAACCGGCTCTGAAGCCGGTTTCACTTAGTTGCATTTTTTTTTTTTTTTAGAGGCTGGAACTCTGCTTTAAATGAATATGTTTAATGAATATTTTTGTGGGAATTTATCCAAGTTTTTGGCCTTTATAGTTGCTCGTTGTTTTGGAAGTGTTCATTAAGAGGCTTGGTGGAAGTTTGCTCTTTTTCATTAACCTTCCTTGTGCTCATATTACAATTACTTTGATTGGCATTTGAGTGATATTTTCTTTCAATAATAAATATTTATATGTTTAGATTCATGAAATATTTACAAATATCATCGCCTCGCCACATTTACTATTTTACATTTTAATTTGAAGACAAAAGTATTCAAATTGCGTATCCTGCTGAATAGTCAACTACATTGTGCCATCTGGAGTTTCCAGTGGGAATTACACGCCCACGGTACAGCTGAACATAAAACCAAAACTCGTATAATGCTTTCATTTATTGAAAATCAGTAACACAAATTTCTGACACCTCTGGGTGATGAAAGTCAGTATGAATACTAATTTAAAGCTGAACTCTTGACAGATATAAAAGACAAAAATGAAAGCGGTAGTTAAGTCTTAAAAAAAAAAAAAAAAGTTCTCCCTGCGCAGCATACTAGCACACTACAAAATACTTACCTATAAAACAGATCTCTCCAGCAGTACCTTGTCCCCACTGACAGGGATTCTACCTTCACTTTAGTCTTCCTTGCAAGTTCGCAGACTCTGGCTGCTTGAATGGCTGAGCAGTGATACATGCTCAGGAGAACCAGACGCAGCACGGCTCTCTCAATGGATGGCATGCCATCCATTGAGAGCTCAGTGCGCCACTCACCTCACCGGCTGCAAAAGCTGAATATCTCCTAAACCAGGGGAGCCCCCTGATGTGGCCAGCGACCTCCTGCTCTGGGATGGTGGGTCAGCAAATCCAGATCATGGGTTACCAACCCGCCATTATTATTATTATATACAATTTATATAGCATCAACAGTTTACGCAGCGCTTTACAATGTAGGGGGGGACAGCTCAATTACTATACAGTTCAAAGGGACAGCAGGGCCCTGCTCATAGAGCTTACATTCTGAAGGGAGGGGGGTGGTGGTACAAAAGGTAATAGCTGTGGGGGATGGGTTGATGGAGATGGCTTAGGTACAGTTCTTAGGTGGGTGAGGGATAGATTTCCCTGAATAAATGAGTTTTCAGGGACCTGCTAAAGGTGGACAGGGTAGAGGCTGATCGAACATCCTGGGGCAGGGAGTTCCAGAGGATGGGAGAGGCTCTGGAGAAGTCCTGAAAGCAAGCATGGGAAGAGGTAATAAGGGAGCTAGAGAGCAAGAGATCCTGGGAGGAGTGGAGGGGACGATTTGGGCAATGTCTGAAGATGCAGTTGGTGATGTAGCTGGGGGCAATGATGGCCTTGTATGTTCTGGTTAGTATTTCAATTATACACGGTGGGTTAGGGGAAGCCAGTGAAGGGATTGGCAGAGAGGGGCAGCAGTCACGGATGGGTTAGTGAGGTGTATGAGTCTAGCACCAGCATTCATAATAGACTTGAAGTAGGGAAAGCTTGTAGTATAGGTAGGCCCTCCCACAGCATCAATGTTGAGTATTGAGCTGGCAGTAGAGGAAGCATGCAGCTGCAGTAGAGAGCAGAGCCGATGCTTCCGGTATAGCTCCAGCTCCTGTCACAGGCGGTGTGATACCGAATGCACTCCACCTGGGACAGCAACAGCTGGCAATTTCTGAAGTGAAGATTGAGGTCAGTTTTTAATTAAAATCAAATAGCAATGGACATATCCATGCTGCACTGGTTACTCTGGGCTGCTTTCAAACTGATCCACAGGTGCAGCACAGTGTACCTGCGGGTTACCTGCACTGAGCCATAGACTTCTGTTATTACCTGCGGTTTTGGTGCGCTTTCTGAAAGTGAACGACACCTGCAGGATATATTAGAAGTCTATGGAAAAGTGCAGCTAACCCAGGAAAGTTAGAGGTGTGGGTAGACTACAGCACATCAGTGGGAAAGCAGCCTAAGGGCCGGTTCACACAGGGGCGATCCAACTTGCGGGGCGACTTTGCTAGGCGATTTGAAAGCAACTTCAGCACGACTTTGGGCAACTTATAGCGCGACTTGAGGCGACTTACAACACGACTTCATGCCAGGCGACTTTGCTGTGGCCAATCAGAGAAGGGAGGGAGGGGGTTGCCCTAAAAAATCCTATTCTTTTCACTGTGAAGCCGCTTATGTTTAGATGGGGGATCCGACTTGGAGGCAACTTCCATTGAATTCTATGGGCACAAGTCGGATAGAAGTCGCCCCAAGTAGTACAGGAATCTCTTCTGAAGTCGCCTTGAAGTCGGAGGGACTTCAGTAGTGTACATTAAGACAGCTCCCATTCACTTCAATGGGATTTCTTGTGTCAAGCGACCTGGGGCGACTTGAGGCAACGCAAGTCGGATCGCAAGTCGCCCCTGTGTGAACCGGGCCTTAGGCCCCTTTCACACAATAGGTCAGATCGGGTGCACCTGTCTGTTTTTCAGGAGGACCCAATTGGACCCTCCATTCACCTCTATGGAGTGGCAGATGTAAACGGACTGGTGTCCATTTACACCCGCCTACCTCCAATCCGCTAAAAAAAAAAACAGGAGGGGATTTGTTTTCTTCTGTCTAGGCGGATCAGAGGGCCCATAGAGTAGAGTGGGCTGTGTCTTGTCTGCTCTGTATATGCTTTTCTTATTGTGGCCCACAACCAGTAACCAAGTCGCTTACGTGGCCCTCGCTTTTCAAAAGGTTGGGCATCCCTGTCCTAAACAGCGCACGTTTGGGAGATATTCACTGTACCTTCAGGTAATATTTATTATAAGCTTACCTGTAGGTACAAACGACCAAGCAGTGTTTACTACCGCCTTTAATGCAGCTCAGTATTTTTAATACATCATTAACCAGTTCATCTCTTTGGACATACGTAGTATATTCAAAGAATAAGGGGTTAAGCACAAACTGATGGCAAACACCGTATTCTTCAGCCGGCTGTAAAGCAAAAGTGATCAAGCAGCTGTATAGGCACCCGATCACTTTTACAGTGCGGGCGGTGTGGTTACCCCTTCCCCCCGTGTGGTTCCTCGGCTCTCCCACTCTTGCCAGGACCCAGGGGCCACATCAAATGGCTTCAGGATCCCGAGCGGGAGGAGACCAGGAACATCCATTCCTTGACCTCCTTTGCACTGAATGAAGTCAGAAGCAACAATGATTTTGTCACTTCTGGTTTCTAAGCTGTCATTCTTTGGCTGATACGGTCAGGGAAGCATCTAATAATCTGTGCTTGGTTAGATGCTTTGCAGGACAGGAGAGACACTGGGATCTAACAGACCCCCTGTGTTTCTATAAAGAGTACCTGTCACCTGCCCAATGCATTCACATGACATTTGTGATAGCAGTAAAGTTAATTTTTAAAAAAATATAATAAAATGTATGAAAAAAAAAAAAAAAAAAATGTATCCCCATTGCCTGGCACACACTCTGCATTCAGAAATTATATAAGTCTCCATCATTTTATAGCCAAAAATGGCTTTTTTTACATGTATGCAAAATAAAATGAAAAACATTTGTGTAGTGCTAATGTATTTTTAGAATATAAACAGAATAAGTACCTGCATTTGACTTCAGGTATCAGCGTGTTGCAGCCCCTGTGCAGCAAAAGTGGGAAAGGAAAAAGCAGCACAGTGACTACATTGGTATTCATTAATACATCATTACATTTACAAAAAAATATATATAAGCACCCAAATTTGGTTGGCTATCAGCTGCTGTGCAGAAGCGCTTAAAGTGGAAGAGGAAGAAGCAGCAGAAGCAGCCAATCAGTTCATGCGCTGACAAGAAGCATGTTGATAGGAGGAGAGTGGCAGAGAGATGAGCTCATTAATTACTGCACTGCTTCTCCTTCATTGTCCAGTCATAGGCAGGGGGCAGGTCCATGGCAGCACATTAAAGTGAAGTTCCTCCTCCCCAGCTACTGATGGCAAAACTGAGCTTTTTGCTGGGGGGGGTGTGGATTCCCGATTTATACGGGCACTTCCGTTCCTGTTGCCTTAGGCGATCGGAAGTGGAAGGTCTCCTTCCCCTTCCCTCCTGAAGTCTTCTTGGACACAGGACAGGTCCTAGAAGACTTCGGTACCAATCACGAAGCGCAGCGCCGCTCGCGCATGCACAGTGCACGCCCGGCCATGAAGCCATGGCTGAGTGCCCACAGTAGCAATGCCGGCGCCGTGGAGGGGAGGGGGGAGATCCGAGGCTCGTGTCGGCCGCATCGCTGGACCGGGAGACAGGTAAGTGTCTGTTAATTAAAAGTCAGCAGCTACACTTTTTGTAGCTGCTGACTTTTAATAAACTTAAAAAACAGTGGAACTCCGTTTTTAAGTGGTTGTCAGCTCGTGACAACAGCTTTAACCTACAGGTAAGCCTATGATAAGGTGCATAGTAGCCCATTATGTTTCTACTTTGCAGGGGATTATAGAGGAAGTAAACCCCATTAGAGTTTACTTCCTCTTTAAGTGGGTTGACTGATTCTGGCTGTCTAAGGACATCTATTGGTGGAAAAAAAGTACTGAGTGCAGCTCTGTGAAAAAAAAGTACACAGTGAGCATTGTAGAAAAAGCTGCTTGTTCTATTTTAACTTTTAAAGATTTTCATTTTGGATAGAGTAAGGGAAGGTCATATCCCCACCATCTGTGTCCCATTTCAGAGATCCATAGTCCATATTCCCATTGCACACATTCCTGAGATAAGCTCTAAAACAGTGGTTCTCAACTCCGGTCCTCGGGACCCCCCAACAGGCCAGGTTTGCAGGATAACTGAAATACATCACAGGTGATATAATTTGCTGCTCAGTGATTGCAGTATTCTAGTCTGCATCTCCCCAAGGTAATACTTAAAATCTGGCCTGTTGGTGGGTCCCGAGGACCGGAGTTGAGAACCACTGGTCTAAAAGTATTGGGTGCTGCAGCGACAGCCAGCAGGATGCTGGAACCAATGTGATATGTAGATATTCGCCAGCACACCAAGGATCTACAGTTTCATCCAAACTGTTTTTACTCAAAGAGTGGTCACATCACAAAACAGTGTAGTGCAACATTTCAGAGCCACGCAGGACCCCTTCGTGAGGCATTTGATGATTTCGAAGATTTCCCTTCATTTCCTGTCCCATACCAAACAGGAAGTGAGAGGAAATCCCTGCAAAGTAAGGGCATTCCTTGGGACCCCCCACCGGTTACCAGAATTAATGTCCCCATTGGAAGATTTCCCTGCTAATACTTTTCTGGGGACAACCCAATATTTGGGATCTTTCTTTTATTCACATTCAATGATAAGGTTAAACAGGACACATAGAGGGGATGAATCTCCCTAAGGGGGGCACAGACAGCAATAAAAACTGACTGGGGTTCTAATCCCTCTCCACTCTATCCAAAAGAAAAAGGCTATACTTTATTTTTTATTTTTTGCCTGGGGATCTACTATAACATTTTATAAATCTATGTTGTTGGTCTCTTATTTTTTTTTTTCTTTCTTCCTTATTCAGAGTGAACCAAGTGTGCTTCAGAAATACCAGTCTAAGCCTCCTCTGTGCTGCACTGATGGTAAAGAAAGGGGCCCATTTCAGCCATTTGGAAAAGCAAATAACAAAAGCATTATTGAGCAATTTGAAGAAAGCAAGAGAAAGGCCAAAGAAAAATATGAGAGGTAGGTTGCACTCCATAGGTTTACCTCCATGAATTATCCACAATGTCTTTTTCTTTACAGATGACTTTGTACTAAACTGGAATCACATTGCCCTTTTGTAAGTGAAAAATTATAGAAAAAGCAAAAGCAACATACAAATTTACCAGCATACCATTTATTTTAACCAGCGAGCAATTAAACCAGCTGATCTGCCAGGTTCATGAGACTATACAGGAGGTAAGCAAATGATGATCTGCATTGTATATAGTGATGAGCAATTTCAGTATAAATATAGTTATTTTTACCCTTTGTTTTGTCAGTTGAAAATGTCTCTCAGCCACGTGGAAGAAAACACAAACTTAAAGTGCAAGTCGCTTTTGGATTCTATGGATGCAACTTCTAAGGCCTGTGAGTGTGCTGCATTATTAGTGATGCTTTTGTCTTTGTGATCCAGCAGAGGGCACCAAAGATCTGCAGTCAGTTCAAAGAGTGTAAAAAGAGAAGGGCAGTGAGGACCTGTAACAGTGTGTAATGCCCAGGGTAACCTAGCATATAGTGAGAGTTGTATAAATAAATCATGAAAGTTTTTGTGTTCCTGTTACTATAAATCCATTTCTATTAAAGGGAATATATATTTTATTCATTGAACTCTTCCGACCCGCAGTCTGTTAACATTCCCCAGCATGATGCCCCATGCTAGGTCTATGCTCCCTCTTTAGGAGTCAGAAGGGAACATTTTGTGCCACTGGTGACTCTCAATCCTGGCTGTGACTGCCAGCTCAGGTACCCATTGATTACTGGGAACCAATCAGAGTGGTTTATGACCTGATGATCACATGCAGGCCGGAGGTTTCATTGATGAAATAAGCATTTAGGCCTTAAGTGAACAGTACCATCTTTGTGCTGCAGTGGGATCTGAATTGGAATCCATTTAAAAGTTTATTTTTGGGATACAAGTAGATATAAATGATTAAAATAAAAAATATATATATATATATATACAGTGGGGCAAAAAGTATTTAGTTAGCCACCAAATGTGCAAGTTCTCCCACTTAAAAAGATGAAAGAGGCCTGTAATTGTCATCATAGGGACACTTCAACTATGAGAGACAAAATGAGAAGAAAAAAATCCAGAAAATCACATTGTCTGATTTTTAAAGAATTTATTTGCAAATTATGGTGGAAAATAAGTATTTGGTCAATAACAAAAGTTCATCTTAATACTTTGTTATATACCCTTTGTTGGCTTCTGTTGGCTTGACAGTATTCCCGAGTGTGGCTCGGGGTGGATTTTCTGTACCAAGAGCGGTAACCCCGAGCCACACTCGGGATTGCATTGCTGGATCCAGGCAGTGTTACTCACCTTGTCCCCTGGATCCAGTGATGTCCCCCGCCGTGTCTGCGGGCTCTGTCCTCTGCCCGATGCCTCTGTGTGCCGGGCTCCGTTCCCTGTGAGCGTCCCGTCGCACGGGGGCGGAGCCTGGTGGGAAATTCAAAAAGTGAAACACACAGTAAACATACAGTACACTGTAATCTGTAAGATTACATTACTGTATGAAATCATTTCACATCCCCTTTGTCCCTATTGGTTTTCCCTGTGCGCTGGATGCGCTTTTATATTACATATGTCATTCTTTCTGCCTGGAAACTTGAGAACGTCCATGGCATAAAAAAGTGTCCCTTTACGTCAAAAGCGGTTTCTGATCAGCTAGAAAACAGTAATAGTAAATAAGAATCATTTGCAGAATTGAGTGATACTGATTTTTGGGGAAATTTATCATCAGACACTGAAAGTGACGACAGCGACAATTCTGCACCTGAGCAAATTTCAGTGTTTTTGACCAGATTACATTATTGAATAAATTTTATTATTATATTATCATCTTTGATAATTATTTATAGTTATTTATTATATTATATATATATTTTTTCATATATATTATAATTTATGATTTTGTGGTTCAAACTTTATCATACACGAGATGTCTACTAGACTCTTGTTTGGACAGATTTAAGTGAGTTATTTCCTAAGAATTACCGGCCTACAATATAAAACGCCAAATTTCCATGCAAAATAATCGTACCGCTTTCAGCACCAAAAATCTGAAATAATCATCCCGCCAGGGAGGTTAAGAGGCTCCTCTGTCCTCCACTCGTTACCTGTATTAAGGGCACCTGTTTGAACTCATTATTAGTATAAAAGACACTTACAAATAGGTAAGCAGCTTGGTGTGAAGAAATCAACTGTGGGAGAAATTATTATAAAATGGAAGACGTACAAGACCACTGATAATCTCCCTCGATCTGGGGCTCCATGCAAGATCTCACCCCGTGGGGTCAAAATGATCACAAGAACGGTGAGCAAAAATCCCAGAACCACACGGGGGGACCTAGTGAATGACCTGCAGAGAGCTGAGACCAAAGTAACGAAGGCTACCATCAGTAACACACTAAGCAGCCAGGGAGTCAAATCCTGCAGTGCCAGACGTGTCGCCCTGCTTAAGCCAGTACATGTCCAGGCCCGTCTGAAGTTTTGCTACAGAGCTTTTGGATGGTCCAGAAGAGGATTGGGAGAATGCCATATGGTCAGATGAAACCAAAATAGAACTTTTTGGTAAAAACTCAACTTGTCGTGTTTGGAGGAGAAAGAATGCTGAGTTGCATCCAAAGAACACCATACCTACTGTGAAGCATGGGGGTGGAAACATCATGCTTTGAGGCTGTTTTTCTGCAAAGGGACCAGGACAACTGATCCGTGTAAAGGAAAGAATGAATAGGGCCATGTATCGTGAGATTTTGAGTAAAAATCTCCTTCCATCAGCAAGGGCATTGAAGATGAAACGTGGCTGGGTCTCTCAGCATGGCAATGATCCCAAACACACTGCCCGGGCAACGAAGGAGTGGCTTCATATGAAGCATTTCAAGGTCCTGGAGTGGCCTAGCCAGTCTCCAGATCTCAACCCCATAGAAAATCTTTGGAGGGAGTTGAAAATCCGTGTTGCCCAGTGACAGCCCCAAAACATCACTGCTCTAGAGGAGATCTGCGTGGAGGAATGGGCCAACTACCAGCAACAGTGTGAAAAACCTTGTGGAGACTTACAGAAAATGTTTGGCCTCTGTCATTGCCAACAAAGGGTATATAGAAAGTATTGAGATGAACGTTTGTTATTGACCAAATACTTTTCCATCATAATTTGAAAATAAATTCTTTAAAAATCAGCCAATGTGATTTTCTGGATTTTTTTCTTCTCATTCTGTCTCTCATAGTTGAAGTGTCCCTATGATGAAAATTACAGGCCTCTCTCATCTTTTTAAGTGGGAGAACTTGCACAATTGGTGGCTGACTAAATACTGTTTGCCCCACTGTATGTATATATATATATATATATATATATATATATATATATATATATACGCTCACCGGCCACTTTATTAGGTACACCTGTTCAATTGCTTGTTAACACATATTGCTAACCAACCAGTCACATGGCAGCAACTCAATGCATTTAGGCATCTAGACGTGGTGAAGACGACTTGCTGAAATTCAAACCAAGCATCAGAACGGGGAAGAAAGGGGATTTAAGTGACTTTGAACGTGGCATGGTTGTTGGTGCCAGCAGGGGCGTAACGATAGGGGTTGCAGGGGTTGCAATTGCAACCGGGCCCCATGGTCCAGGGGGCCCATGTGCCTCCCTTATACACCTGAATAGGAGGGATGGCGGGGGTGGCATTTAGAGGACCCAATCTCCTCCATTTTCCTCTATCCAGTTTACTTGTCTTCTGCTGTTCCCAGGGCCCCTGTGTGCTTCCCTGGTCCCCCTGGGGCCTGCTGCAGAACTTGTGAAAGGGCCCCACTGCAGTATCATAATAAAGGGACCCATGATAGGCGTAAAGGGCCCCAGGATCAGTGGGAAGAAGAAAGGGCCCTGGCCAGGGGTCATAATTTCTTGCACTGGGGCCCTGAAGGTTCTAGTTACGCCTCTGGGTGCCAGACAGGCTGGTCTGAGTATTTTAAAAAAATGGCTGAACTACTGGGATTTTCACACACAACCATCTCTCAGGTTTACAGAGAATGGTCCGAAAAAGAGAAAATATCCAGTGAGCGGTAGTTGTGTGGAGGAAAATGCCTTGTTGATGTCAGAGGTCAGAGGAGAATGGGCAGACTGGTTCCAGATGATAGAAAGGCAACAGTAACTCAAATAACCACTCGTTACACCCAAGGTATGCAGAATACCATCTTTGAATGCACAACACATCCAACCTTAAAGCAGATGGGCTACAGCAGCAGAAGACCACAATGGGTGCCACTCCTGTCATCTAAGACAATAGAAGATTGGAAAACGTTGCCTGGTCTGATGAGTCTCGATTTCAGCTGTGACATTCAGATGGTGGGGTCAGAATTTGTACTTCAATGGCCTCCACAGTCACCACATCTCATCCAATAGAGCACCTTTAGGATGTGGTAGAACGGAAGATTGGCATCATAGATGTGCAGCCAAACACCTTGTTGTATCTATGCCACAAAGAATGAAGGCAAAAGGGGGTCCAGCCCACTACTAGCAAGGTGTACCTAATAAAGTGTCCGGTGAGTGTATATATGTATATATATATATATATATATATATATATATATATATATATATACAGTTAGGTCCATATATATTTGGACACAGGCACAATTTTCATACTTTTGGCTCTGTATGCCACTAGAATAAAATTAAAACGAAACAAAATGAATTTGAAGTGCAGACTTTCAGCTTTAATTCAAGGGGTTGAACATAAATATCAAGTGCAAATTTTAGGAACTGCAACCATTTTTATACCCAGTCCCCCCATTTTTTTTCAGGGGCTCAAATGTAATTGGACAAATTAATATAATCATAAATAAAATGTTAATTTTTAATATTTTGTTGAGAATCCTTTACTGGCAATGACTGCCTGAAGTATGGAACCCAGAGACTGGGTTTCCTCCTTTCTGATGCTTTGCTAGGCTCTAACTGCAGCTGTCTTCAGTTGTTCTTTGTTTTTGGGTCTTTCTGCCTTTAGTTTCGTCTTCAGCAAGTGAAGTGCTCATTTGGGTTGAGATCAGGTGATTGACTCGGCCATTGCAAAATACTCCACTTCTTTTCCTTCAAAAGCTCCTGGGTTGCTTTTGCAGTGTGTTTTGTCATTGTCCATCTGTACTGTGAAGCGCCGTCCAATCAACTTTGCTGCATTTGGCTGAATCTGGGCTGACAGTAGATCTCTATACACTGCAGAATTCATCCGGCTGCTTCTGTCTTCTGTCACATCATCAATAAATACCAATGACCCAGTGCCACTGGAAGCCATGCATGCCCATGCCATCAAACTGCGAGCTCCACCATGTGACCACAGATGACGTTGTGTGCTTTGGATCATGAGCTGTTCCAAGCCTTCTCCACACTTTTTTCTTCCCGTCATTCTGGTTCAGATCAATCTTAGTTTCATCCGTCCAAAGAATGCTTCTCCAGAACTGGTCTGGCTTTTTTAGATGTTTTTTTTTTTTTTTTTGGGAAAGTCCAATCTGGCTTTTCTATTCTTCAGGCTTATGAATGGTTTGCACCTTGTGGTGAAACCTCTTTATTTCCTCTCGTGAAGTCTTCTCTTGATTGTAGACTTTGACAATGATGCACCCACCACCTGGAGAGTGTCCTTCACTTGTCTGGATGTTGTGAATGGGTTTTTCTTTACCACAGGGAGGATCCTGCGATCATCCACCACTGTTGTCTTCCGTGGACGTCCAGGTCTTTTTATGTTGCTTAGCTCACCACGGCTTTCTTCTTTCCTCAGAATGTACCAAACTGTTGATTTGGCCACTCCTAATGTTATATTTTTCGGTGGAAGATACTCACCCGTTTTGATGGTTGGCACCTGTCACCTGTTTATTAGAGTTTACAAGCACCAGTCACTTATTTTCAGAGTTTATAAGCACTTGGACACTTCAGTATTACTAGTTTATTTTGAGCACTAGACACTTTAACTAGTGTTTTGTTTTTTTTTGGACTTTCCGTTTGTGTGTATTCATTATACCAATGTAACATTTGAAATGCTGCATTGTATGTTTATTTTCAAAGTTTATAAGCACTTGGACACTTTAAAATTATTAGTTTACTGTGCACACTAGACACTTCAGTTAGGCCCCTTTCACACTGGGGCGTTATTACAGCGGTAAAGCGCTAAAATTACCGCTGCAATAACGCTCTAAATACTATTTTCATGCATCTCTATGGATGCTTTCAGACTGAGGCGTTGCGCTAGTGCAGCGCTGAAGAAAATCATGCAAGCATTATTTTTCAGGAATGTGGGGAGTGGTGTATTCACCGCTCCTCCACCGCTCCTGCCATTAAATTGAATGGGCAGCGCTCCCGTAGCGGCTGTACACCGCTCCGGGAGCGCCGAGCGCCGGCACTTTTAACCCCTGTTTAACCCGTTGTGGGGGGGGGTTAAAAGTGCCGTGCTGCCGCCCGAATAGCGGCGCCATAGCGCTGCTATTACAGCGGTAGATCGCCGCTAAATTAGCGGCGGTTTACCGCTGAAGCTCGGGCGGTCCCAGTGGGAAAGGGGCCTTAGTGTCTTTTTATATTTGGACTTTTTGTTTGTGTGTAGTGATTATACATATTTAATATTTGAAGCACTACACTGTATATTTATTTATTTTATATATTTATATGTGTATATATATATATATTTTTTTTTTTTTTTTTTTTTTTTTTTAAA
>BLSH010348868.1:834351-856148 GCA_018402905.1 Glandirana rugosa
TTACTACCCCGTGATAAGGAGGGTGACGAATAGTGCCCCATCATTGGTGTCAGTGGGAGGAATAGTGCCCCATCATTGGTATCAGTGGGAGGAATAGTGCCCCATCATTCGTATCAGTGGGAGGAATAGTGCCCCATCATTGATGTCAGTGGGAGAAGTAGTGTTCCATCATTGGTGTCAGTGGAAGGAATAGTGCCCCATCATTGGTGTCAGTGGGAGGAATAGCGTTCCATCATTGGTGTCAGTGGGAGGAATGGTGCACCATCATTGGTGTCAGTGGAAGGGATTGTGCCCATCATTGGTGTCAGTGGAAGGAATAGTCCCCATTTGTTGGTGTCAGTGGGTGGAACAGTGCCCCGTCATTGGTGTTAGTGGGAGGAACAGTGCCCCGTCATTGGTGTCAATGGGTGGAATAGTGCCCCATCATTGGTGTTAGTGGGAGGAATAGTTTCTCATCATTGGTGTCAGTGGAGGAATAGTGCCCCATCATTGGTGTTAGTGGGAGGAATAGTGCCCCATCATTGGTGTAATTGGGAAGAAGGGCTGTGCAAGGATATTTGGCACCCTAGGCAAAACCTAATTTTGCCGTCCCTCTTGGCTCTGCCCCTGACCCCACCCCCTTTGCCCTGCCCATGTATACCCCATCTTTTTAATGACTGTTACCATTTTGCATGCAACACTTTGCTAGACCAGCTAATTTTGGAAACATAAAATAAAAATACCTTCAAAGTTGCTGCTTTCTCCGCAAACCAGACGTCTCCTTTTCTCTGCTATTCTGCAAGCAAAAAGGCCTCAGGGCAGCTCAACCTCGTGTCCTCAACTCAAGCATAAACTTAAAGGTGGAGTCAGTCACCAGCCTGGTGCATGATACGCATGCAGCATATGTAGGAGCCTGGAGGTGGCAGGGGTGGAGATTTTCGCAGCGCCTCTCCACCTATTTCTTCAGGAGTGGTCCACAGACCCACACCTGCACCTCTGGACCCGGTCTGAAGACAAATAGTGGCGGCACCGGCTCACTTCCACACGATTGAGATGAAGGGAACGGGAAGGATAGTAGTCGTTTGCAGTAAAGTTGTTATATAAGACTCCCACTTCTGGATGTCTTGAGGGTAACATAAATTTCCTGTGACTGGAACTAGATCTGGTCCTCCTCTCTATGAACTCATTTGGGACCTGATTATACTTTATAGAAACGATTGTCTGTCCCCCATGTTCTAAACCTCTGTTAATATGCAATTGACATTATCTGGGAAGTACCAAGAAGATCTTTTATTTCTGAGGTGTCCTGTGCTGGGGTCCCCCTTGTTGCTCCGGTGGGGGACCGTATATTACTGTACTACACTTTTGCATCCTGATGAACCTCAACTTTGGCGAAACGCGTTGACACATGAGGATCTCTCTTTCATTGGATTTATGAAGCAAGAGCATTAGAATTGTTCCATGTGCAGTTGATCAATTAAGCAGTATGACAATTGCTTTTATGATTTTTTTCTGTTTTTAAAGACTATCTATAATAAAAATTTGAATTTTGATTATTTAAGACTCCTTGTTTGGCCTATATAGTCCGACTTTTTCTCTAGTTTTGGTTTATGTATACGATACGGATGATGGCCTAGATTCTAGAGCGTCACGTTAATATATTTTTCTAAATCCTGTTCCACCTTAAACTGCCAGGTTTTTTCCTTATGTATTTCATATTGGGGCAATTTCCCTTTTACTTCCCATAGACACAAGAGAAAGTGAGAGGAAATCTCTCCAAGGTGGGGGAATCCTCATTTTGCTATAACTGAAAGTATTGTCCCAGTTGGAAAACTTTCCCACTATGCCTGTTCTGGTAGAAATGGATTTTCCCTCTCTTTTTGTTTTGGTAACAACGGTCACCAGGATAAACAGAGAGGCCAATCTCCCAGTGGGGAGACAGGCAGGATCTAATGTGATCTAACGTGGGTCCAATCACAGCCAATCACATGTAAATAAGAAAATGCCATTTATCGGCTCTCCTCTGCTCACACTGACAGAATGTGAGGCGAGGAAAGCTGATCAGCGGCATCTCCTGACTGTGACACTGCGGCAGACAAATCGGACACCTAACTGACGTTTTTGACACTTTTTTGGGGACCAGTGACATTATTACAGTGATCAGTGCTAACAATAAGCACTGTTACTGTTACTGTACTAATGACACTGGTTGGGAAGGGGTTAACATCAGGGGCGATCAATGGGTTAGGTGTGTCCCTAGGAGGTGCTTGCTAACTGTGTGGGGGATGGACTGACTGGAGGAAGACAGAGATCCCTGTTCCTGCTTAGCAGTAACAGAAGATCTCTGTGTCCTCCCCTGTCAGAACGGCGATCTGCCTTGTTTACATAGGCAGATCATCATTCTGCCTCTCCGGGGAATGATCGCAGGTAGCTGGCTGGCATCAGGTCCGCCAGACCCGCTGATTGGCTCCCCCACTGTCCAATGGGTGCACGGTAGGCGGTTCTTAAGTGGTTAATGCTAGGGATAATAATATACACCTGCAATAATAAGTGATAAGAATATATAATAATAATGTCTTTATTTTAACTACTCCTGTGTTCAAAAGAATCTGCAAATAACTTTATCATCCATGAAATGTAAACTAACAGAACTCTTTTGGCCCCTTGTATGTGGGGCTGTCTAGGAGCAGAGACATTCATCCCTGAATGCACAGGGCCCTAAATGTTAGTAGCACTTAGTACAGCATTCAGGCTCATCCTGCCGCAACCTGCCATAGACTCTGACCGGCTGCCTGCAGCGGGACTGGACCCTGCACCTGTCTCTCCTGGGTGCACTAAAGCCAAGGGACACACTACTCATAGACAGCCCTGTGTGCGAGGAGCCTTAAAGCAGACCTTCAACTAGGGTTGCCACCTCTTTTTCAAGCCAATCCTGAACAGTTTAGCAGCACACAGCATTTTTTTCTGTAGTATAAACCAGTGGTTCTAATCCCTGTCATCAAGTACACCCAACAGGCCATGTTTGCAGGCTTTCCTTTCTCTTGCACAGGTGCTTTTAATCAGAGTCAATGGCTTGGTATTTTGGACAGTTAATTTATCTAAGAAAAATTCCCAATACATGGCCTGTTGGGGGTACTTGAGGACAGGGTTGAGAACCACTGTTATACACTAAAGGATTTTAAGAGACCTGGGACACCATTGGGTGCCCCAAGGAGGGTAATAATGCAGCACATGTAACGCCCGGTGGTGAACAGTGGGTGTAACCACCAGCTTGGTGCCCCCCTCTCCCTGAGAATGATGCATACTCAACTCTGTGCCGCCCTTTCACCATAAGAGTTTTGCATACTCAACTCTGACCCCCCCCCCCAGAATTGTACATGTCAAGCTCTGTGCCTCACTCCTCCCTCAAAATGGTACATACCCAGCTCTGTGTCCACTTTTCCCCCAGAATTATACATATCCAAATCTGTGACCCCCCCCTCCTTCAAATGGTACATCCTCAGTAGGGTGACCACGTGTCCCGGATTGCCCGTGACAGTCCCGCATTTTGCAGGTCTATTCTGGGTACTGGGTACCTTCATTCTGGGACAATACAGTGTCCCGGAATGAAACTGACACTGCCACCCTGCACAGTGCATTCTGTGCCCTGAGGGTTATGGGGATGAGGCCTTTGTCCCCATCAACATAGGGACAAGGTGCTTTTGGATGGGGGGGCATGGGGTCCCCCTTTTAAAATTTTGCATGGGGTTCCCCTTAAAATCCACACCAGACCTGAAGGTGGGACCCCACATTTTTTTTTTCCGTTTTTTTTAATAGCCGGGTCCCGGCAATTGCAACCAAGAGTCAATGTAAATTTGATTTCACTCGTTTTTTTTTTCTTTAGAAATTTCATTTTTGCTGCAGCAAGTTCTATGCATGTTACAGATGCGCCACTTTACAGGCAGACTAAGGGGACCCCCATGATGTACAAACTACACCCCTGTCAAGTGATTTAGTTAAAGCAGGTGTATACCACCTGTCTAAACTGGTGACAACTGTTTGCTTTTGGTTTTCCAAAAATTGGCAAAAAAGGTATCAAAATCATCTTTTTTTGGGAAGGGGGGTGTCCCTGAATGGCAGTTTGCAAATGTGGTTACGCTAATGCTCAGCTCTGTGCCCCTCCTAGTCAACAGTAGTACATACTTAGATCTCTGCCCCCCTTCCCTTCTCCCCCAGAATGGTACAAACCCAGCTCTGTGCCCTCCCTCCTTCCCTATAGTAGTACATACCCAGCCCCTCCTCCCCTTAATGGTACATGCACAGCACTGTACCCCCTCCCCTTCAGTATTTGTACATTCCTAGCTCTGTACGCCATTCTTCCCCAGAATAACACATACCCAATGTGTGCCCCCTCCACTTCCATGGTGGTACACACCCAGCTTTATGCCCCTTCCTCCCCGAGAATGGTATATACCCAGCTCTGCAAACTCTCCATACTCCTCTATAGTTGTACATACCTAGCTCTGTGCTCCATTTTCTCTAGAATGGTACATACCCAGCCCTGTTCCCCCCCTACTCCTCCATAGTATTATATATGTAGCTGTGTGCCCCCTCCTCCTTCTTAATGGTATATACCTAGCTCTGTGCCTCTCCTCCTCAGCCAGAATGGTACATACTCAACTCTGTACACGGGCTCCTGCAGGACATGATCCCGATAGTAATAAGCACACAGACAACACCCCCTACTTCAGCCCATAGGCTCATGTGACCAACTGCTTTCAATCCGCAACTGGCACTGGCGTGGATTGGAAGGATGAAGACTAGGATTTCCAGAAACTGGCGGTGAGGGGACCGGGAAAGGAGGTGAAACACAGACCGTTTGTTCCAACACCACCAGCAATGAGCACCCCAACACTGCCCATTCCCCAACCATAGTCCGGTCTGAATAATGTATCCAGGTTTCAGGTGGACTGAAACCCGGACCCATGATTCAAAACCCGGACTGGCCGGGTGAATCCCAGAAAGGTGGCAACCCTACCTCCAAACTTCCCATCCACTTTCTTCTATTCCCCTTCTGTGTCCCCCCCCCCCTTTTTTTTAAATACCTTTTTTGGGACCCTCCCCTCCCCACACTTTCTGGTCTCTCGCCTAGGCAAGAATTACATATACAGGCCCCCAGCCTTCTGGGATACTCCCACCATCCTAGGTGTCAGCAGGGTGCTCAAAGGTGCATGAGCTGCATCGTGTCATAGGGAAGGCTGGTTGCCTCTTTGTGGAGTTTGTGGTCACCCCCTGATGACGCACCAAGGTTTAATTTCCCAGCCTTTCCCTGCACTTCCTGGCTTCACGCCTTGGCCAAGGCAAGGCTGCGTCACTTCATTAAGCGGGCCTGCTTTCTCATTGAGGTTTTTGCATCCGGGCTCCTAAAGACACACTGTGGTGCATGCACATCATCACGGGGCCAGCTTTAAGAACCTGGAAAAGACAGCTGGCCCCCCCTGATGACATCAGAAGAAGTTGACGGTGTGCTGTTGTATCCCTAGCGAACATCGCTGGATTGTTAAGTGAATGAGTATGTTTTTTGTGCACAACCCGGCTCTAGAGTTACAGGGAGGAGTGAAATTCTCCTTTATCCAAAGGATACTTTGGAAATAGCAAGAGAAAGAAATGCGAGAAAAGGCTTCATTTGCAAACTTGCTTGTATTAGTTACATTAGTTAAGATTTATTACAAGTGTTTTTGTTTAAAAAAAAAATGTAAGTCACCATCTAAACTGATAAGTTGCCTTGGCCCCCCAGTTCCTGGAATTTATCCAGTCCTATTTCATCTAAATATTCTGGCATAGTTTTATTAATAGCTACTTGTGATCATAAGAGTATGGGCATTGGATGAGAGGGAAGGAGCCCCCGGTGGCCAGAAAAATGCAATTCTTCCTGTAGGGTTCACAAAACAATTATTGAAAGGGTAAATCATGTACACAAATGCGTTTCGGGGGAGTGAATCCCCCCTCTTCAGGGCTGTTAGTGCGTATTTATGGGTGGGGGTGCGTTCTGGAGTGATCTTTACATTCCTAGCTTCCAATTGGCAGAGTGCTGGCTTTGAATGATGTAGATGCAGCAGGGGCCCCACAGCCCTGAAGAAGGGAGAGTCCATTCCCTGAAATGCCTTTGCATGAATGGGCTGCCCTATGCACGATAAAAGCCCCAAAGTAGCTCCAGAATCTTTTCGCTCAAGGAGCATGGGGTGTTTTTTAACCACTTGCCGACCATATAACTTAAATATACTATGCCGGATTACATACCTAGTACATGATACAAAACCTCTGTCGGCGGTCCGCTCCCGTTGTGATTACACACAGCGGGAGCTGATTTGCCTGTACTGCAGACTCAATGTCTGCCGGCACCCACCGATCATCCAGGCAGAACGGCAGTCTGACGGAGGGGGAAGGCATGGATCATGTGTCTCTGCAAAGCGGAGGCACGGATCCATGTCTTCCCCTAGTAAAATCTCCCCTAACACTGTACTAAAACTCAGGCTAGGCACACAGTTACCCCTTTGGGCGGCACAGTGGTGTAGTGGCTAGCATATTCGCCTGGCAGCAAAAGGGTCGCTGGTTCGAATCCCAACCACGACACTACCTGCCTGTTTGCATGTTCTCCCTGTGCCTGCGTGGGTTTCCTCTGGGTACTCTGGTTTCCTTCCACACTCCAAAGACATGCTGGTAGGTTAATTGGCTCCTGTCTAAAAAAAATGGCCCTAGTATATGTATGAATGTGAGTTAGAGACCTTAGATTGTAAGCTCCTTGAGGGCAGGGACTGATGTGAATGTACAATGTATATGTAAAGTGCTGCGTAAATTGACAGCGCTATATAAGTACCTGAAATAATAATAATGATCGTACCTGCTGTGTCATTAGTGACACCATATTTTTAGCACTGATCACTGTATTAGTGTCCCTGGTCCCCAAAAAGTGTCAGTGAGGGGTTGATTTACTAAAGGCAAATAGATTGTGCACTTTGCAAAGTGCAGTTGCTCCAGAGCTTAGTAAATGAGCAGAAGCTCCGCTAACTTCCATCATCCAATGATGTGCAAGCAAAAATGCTGTTTTTTTCAATTTTCCTTGCACGTGATTGGGTACTCTTTGTAAAGTGAAACTTTACCTCATTTACTAAGCTTTGGAGCAAATACACTTGCAAAGTGCACAGTATTTTTGCCTTTAGTAAATTAGCCCCATAGTGTCTGATTGTCCGGCACAATATTGTAGTCCTGCTAAGGCTCCATTTACACGGGACGCTGTTTCAACCTCCCCTGGACGTTTTATCTTGACCGCTAGAAACCGGCGGCTAAAACTTCAGTTTTGGCGCGTTTTCCCGCGTTTAGCCGCATTTTGCCACCTTCTTGTCTAGGAGCATTTTTTAAAAAGAAAAAAAATGAAACGCTCCAGTTACTGCATTTAGGCGCGTTTACAAGCTGTTTGGCATTTCAAATGCCACTGAACTGGCATCTGAACCCATTTTTTTTGCGTTCCCAAAAAAGCCTCTAAACTCAACTGCCTGGAAACGACGTTCCTGTGTAAATGTACTGATAAGATAACATAGAGGAGAGTTCAGGGGCAGCTGAAAAAGGGCCCAAATGCTTCTAGACGTCCGTTTACCAGCAGCAGTGTACATGAGGCCTATAAGTTGCTGATCGCCAGCATTACTGGTAACAAAAATAAATGAATAAATCTATCCCACGGTTTGCAGACACTACAATTTTTGCGCAAACCAATCAGTATATGCTTATTGAGATTTTATTTTTACCAAAAATATGTAGCAGAATACATATTGGCCTAAATTGATGAAGAAATTAGATTTTTTTAATTGGATATGTTTTATAGCAGAAAGTAAAAAATATTGCTTTTTTTTTCAAAATTTTCGGTCATTTTTTGTTTACAGCGCAAAAAATAAACACTGCAGAGGTGATCAAATACCACCAAAAGAAAGCTCTATATGTATGTAAAAAA
Organism: Glandirana rugosa; assembly: GCA_018402905.1. Classification (NCBI taxonomy): domain Eukaryota; kingdom Metazoa; phylum Chordata; class Amphibia; order Anura; family Ranidae; genus Glandirana; species Glandirana rugosa. The sequence continues at coordinate 842,315 of BLSH010348868.1, forward strand.
AATAAATAATAATAACATTTTTTTTGGGTACCACCCAAAGAAAATTCTATTTGTGGGGGATAAAAAGGACATAAATATTATTTGGGTACAGCGTTGCATGACCGCGCAATTGTCAGTTAAAGTAATGCAGTGCTGTATCGCAATAAATTACCTGGTCATGAAGGGGGGTAAAACCTTCCAGAGACCAGGTGGTTAAGTGCGTGTTTTGGCACAACTGTAGCGCATTTTTTGCGTGACAAACACGAGGCAAAATGCGAGTCTGCTGCCCCCGCTTGGGGTGTTATTAACAACTAGACAAGACTACAAGCCTGACCCACAGTCGCGGCACGTTTCCAAAACACATGGCAAAGCGCTCATTTTTGTGTGTTTTGTCACGCATTTTGGAAACTCGCAGGCGCGAGATAGCGCATAGCAATAAGGTTGAAGGGCTCTTTTCCCTGCAGTACCTAGTGCATGGAGAATACAAAGTCAGTGTTACTTTGCACGTATCTCGATGAAAACTATATTTAAAACTTTCCTTATGGCAAATGTGTATACACATTCCAGCAGCAGAGCCATAAAGCATACAGCACTCTGGACTTCTTTAACTGCCTGATATGTAGAAATGCTGCTCTGCCTGCTGGAGAGGTATTTGAAGCATGCATTCCCCAACCAGAAAGGCGGCACCCATCATTTTGTGAAATGAGACAATTTTCAGGAATATAAAACTGCTTTTCAATTCCATAAAAGCCAATGATATCGCTAAGGCTCCATGCACACCTGGGCGTTCCGGAATTGCGGGCGATTCCAGAATCGTGGCAAAATGCGCGACACGTTTGCAATGCCATTACTTCTAATGGCACCCCAAACGCGGTGCGATTTTTGCCGGTGTTGTCGCGCGATAAATTGCACTGCAAGTGCGAAGCAAGTCTCTTAAAAAGGAGCTTCTCTTTGGCGACAGCGTTGCGATCTGCCGCAATTGCAGAGCGATATATATCACGTGAAACCACAGCAAAATCACATCTCGTTTGGGGTGCCATTAGAAGTAATGGCATTGCAAACGCGTCCCATGTTTTGTCGCGATTCTGGAATCGCGGGGGCAGAATCGCCCGCTATTCCGGAACACCCAGGTGTGAATAGAGCCAAACATCAAGTAATTCAGTTTCACAAGAGAACACTAAATGGCTTTCTGTGTACTGTATTATAAATCCCCAAATAAGTTTTCCAATATTAAAGGAGAACTAAATGCAATTTTTTGGATAAATCAAGGGAGGGCTATAACCTTGGTCAGAAGTTTTTTTTTTTGCCATCTGTGTTCCATTGGGGAGATTTCTTTTCACTTCCTGTTCCCTGGTACTAACAGGAAGTGAGAGAGAATACCTCCAAAGTGAGACAATTTGTGGTTGCCCCCATTGCAGGGCCAGGACAAAGGGTGGGCAGGAGGGACGGCTGCCCCTGGTGCAATGGTTTATTGCAGGGATGGGGGCGCCCTGACCCTTACCCTAAGTAAAGAGGGGGGGGGGCACAGTTTGGCATCTTTGCCCTGGTTGCTAGATGATCTTGTCCTGGTACTGCCCCATTGCAAGATTTGCCCTCGTTTCTTGTTCTGGTGACAACCCAACATTTGGGATTTTCTTGCATTGTCATTCTTGGTGATAATGGTAAAAAGGACAATTAGAGAGGGTGAATCTCCCTAACGGGAGCACAGACAGCAATTACTACCTGACAGGGGTTCTAACCCCCCTTCACTCTATCCAAAACTTAAAAGAGAAGCTTGGCCAAAGCTTTTTTGGTCATACTTCCCTTTTGGGTCACAGTACGCTCACCTTTGCTGTCCTGAGACCCAGAATCAGCTAATAGAAGGCTATTGCATGCTATCAGCTGACATGGCAGAGCCGCTCTGGAAGGATCCCAACAATATTGTCAGGATCCACCTGGCTGCCTAATTGGCAGCTGGCTTCACCTTTCAGCGCACTCCCCTCCTCCACTGACAGGAGCTCCGGTGAGCGCTGGAGGGGCAGAGTGGATAGGAGTGACTGACAGTAACCCTTCTACGCTCTGTGCAGATGAAGAACTGAGTGATCAGGAGTCATGTGATGGGTTGGTTTCTCGGAGCCAATGTGGGAGAGCTGCAGCATCACACTGATGCTGCAACATGGAGGTGGGTACGTATGTTTGTTTTTTATATAATCCCAAACTTCTTCTTTTTAAAAAAAAGTTTTGCATTTAGTTAGATTTTAAAGAAGATGTAAGCCCTAACTGAATGGCATTTATTTTACTGACAGGCTGGCTGTAAACCTCAGACATGGAATATGAACAAAGCATATCCCTCTATAGTGTGTACATGTCTCAAACCAGAGCATTAAGTGTCATTTCTGTCTGCTGCATCGTTCCTTTGCTATCTGCATAAGTCACTTCTGACACCAAGAGATAAAAAGGTGGCTGGGGGGAGCTCCAGCACGCAGCATGTGATTGAGAGCCTCAGCTCAGTTCCTGTGTGCTGTGTGAAGGGGGCGTCTCCCTTCCCTCCAATCAGCTCTCCTCACTGAGCTCTGCGGAGTGTAATTTAACCCCCCCCCCCCCCCATTTTCTGACTGAAGTTACATACATTCTGCACTTTGAATGCCTGCAGAGAAGAGAAGAGAGAAGAGAATAGAGCCTGCAGATAAACATGTACAACTCATGTAGGAGGATTTGTATCATCTCTGTGCATCACCTGAGGCCAGGCACTTCACTGGGAATATGTAAGGGTTTACAACCACTTTCGGGACTGTGTATCAAAAACAATTGCCATGGTTTCTTTTTATTAAATGCTTATGTCTTAGTGTTGCTGATCTCCTGCAGCCTCTCTGAAGCCACTTCTTGCCTACATGCACGCAGGCGATGGCATTTCTCAGGTGGGGTTTCCTGATGGTGGCAACAGCATACCTGCACAGGGTGTTTATTTAGCTACTGGTAGTCACCATTGAAAGCCTGTGTGATGGGGTGACAATGCAGGAGCAAAGTCATGTCACCCTATAAAAGAAACTACCTTCATGGCAGGATCATCGGGTATTATTTTAGTCAAAAGCTGATGATCCAAAAATATTAATCATTTTTAAAATTGCATTAACAGGTTAAGGCTCCATTCACACTTTTACGACTCCAAAGTTGCACGACTTTGGAGTGCAACTTTGGCGCAACTTTGGATGGGTGCAACTTGGATATGACTTTGGCTTTGATCAATGATAATGGACAACTGTTGCACAACTGATACGACTTCCATGCAGCTTTTGCGGGTTAACAGTAAAGCCTATGGCCCTCAAGTTGCATAAAAGACAGACCAAAGTAGTGCATGAGCTACTTTGAAGTCGATGCGACTTTAAGTCATGCATATATGAATGGCTATCATTGGAAAATATGGGAACGACTTGTCATGTGACTTTGATGTCCAAGGTTGCATGACAAGTTCCACAAGTGCGAATGGAGCCTAAAGCTTATAGGAGAGTTTAGTAATTACATTTACTGTACATCTGCTGTAGCTTGGTGGAAACCTCATTCATTCCCTTGACTATAAAAGTGCAACTCAACCTCACCCACATTTCTGATTAGTTTAAAAATGTATCTCCAAGGCTACTCAGGGGGGACTTCCTAAACAAAGTATTCAGAGCTGCATTACAACGAATGGGCTGAATAATAGTTCTTCAGCAGTCTTGGAGTGCCTGTTGTTGCAAGAAGAGCTGCCAAGGGTCAAGGTGGGAAGACCTCAGTCATCTTTGGCCTCCAAGCCGCTGGAGTTTTTCACAAAACTGGAGGGAGGACATTTTTTTAAATAATATATATATTTTTTTCTTTCCTTTCTGAAAGTGAGACCACGTCAAAATATCAACATGGGTGGCAGTCCATTTCTGTAACCGAGATAAAGTCCAAGCTAGAGTAGACTTGTTTTCTTTTCACTTCCTCAGAAAGAGTCATTGTTTTATACTTTTCGTCTGAAGGCAGAACAAAGTGAATCTTAATCCCATTATTTATATTCTCTCCCTGGATGGAATGCACTGGCATTTCCATATTTTGTTAAAGAATTTCCTTCGACTTAGAAAGAAATATACTATTTCATCTACAAACCTCTTTTAGTGGTTGTGTGGTGAAGTGTAGCATGTGACGTGTTTGCCCTGCATTATAATATAAAGCAAACCTGTCCCTCTATTGTAAATTCAAGTGACCCATACTGTACTCACCGATCAGCCATAATGATGACCCATCTAATAGTGAGTAGGTCCCCCTTTTGCCGCCAAAACAGCCCTGACCCGTTGCGGCATGGACCCCACTAGACCTCTGAAGGTATGAGCCAGATGTCACAGCATACCTTCAGACGTAAGTCCTATAAATTGTGAGGCAGGGCCTCCATGGATTGAACTTGTTTCTCCAGCACTTCCCACAGATGCGCGATTGGATTGAGATCTGGAAAAAGTGAAGTCCAAGTCACCAACTCAAACTCGTTGTGTTCCTCAAAGCATTTTTGCAGTGTGGCAGGGTCCATTATCCTACTGAAAGAGGCCACTGCCATCAAGGAATACCAATTGCATGAAGGGATGGACTTGACCAGCAACAAAGTTTAGGTAGGTGGTATGTGTCAAATTAACATCCACATGAATGGCAGGAGCCAAGGTTTTCCAGCAGAACATTGCCCAAAGTTATCACACTGACTGCACCAGCTTGCCATCTACCCATACTGCATCCTGGTGCCATCCTCTACCCCAGGAAAGCAACAGGCACACACCCAGCCATCCACATAAGATCAGGCCACCTTCTTCCCTTGCCCCATGGTCAAGTTCTGATGCTCACATGCCCATTGTAGGCATTTTTGGCTTTGGACATGGGGCAACATGTACACCCTGACTGGCTAAAATGAGACCAGTGGTGTTCTCCACATATGCTATTGGATTTTGAATTCTACATAATATCAAAAAGGTCCTGGAGGTTGTAATAAAGGTGATGCAAAGTATTGTACTGGTAAAGGAAGATATTGTGAAGGTGTTTACAGACTTATGCACACTCTATATGATGCTGAGGTGGCTAGTCTGTTGACTCCACAGATATGGTCACAATGCTTTCAGCAAATGTATAAAGAGTGTAATACAGCCAACCTAAGGCAGATTTAACAGTGTAAGTGACATTTATGTCTGTGAAAGTTCTCATTTATCTAGAGCAGGGCTATCCAAACTTTTCAAAGGGCCAGTTTACTGTTCTTCAGACTTCATTGGGGCCAGGTTGTGTCCAGTGAGTGTAGAAAATGTCCTCGGCTCAGCATTAGTGAGAATAAACATAGCTTCAGGGTTGGTGGTCAGTAGGATGAGGAATAGCGCCCCATCATTGGTGTCAGTGGGAGGAATAGTGCCCCATCATTGGTGTCAGTGGGAGGAATAGTGCCCCATCATTGGTGTCAGTGGGAGGAATAGTGCCCCATCATTGGTGTCAGTTCAAGGAATAGTGCCACATTGTTGGTATCAGTGGGAGGAATAGCGCCCCATCATTGGTGTCAGTGGGAGGAATAGTGCCCCATCATTGGTGTCAGTGGGAGGAATAGCGATCCATCATTGGTGTCAGTGGGAGGAATAGTGTCCCATCATTGGTGTCAGTGGGAGGAATAGTGCCCCATCATTGGTGTCAGTGGGAGGAATAGTGCTCCATCATTGGTATCAGTGGGGGGAATAGCGCCCCATCATTGGTGTCAGTGGGAGGAATAGTGCCCCATCGTTGGTATCAGTGGGAGGAATAGTGCCCCATCATTGGTGTCAGTGGGGGGAATAGTGTCCCGTCATTGGTGTCAGTGGGGGGAATAGTGTCCCATCATTGGTGTCAGTGGGAGGAATAGTGCCCCATCATTGGCGTCAGTGGGAGGAATAGTGCCCCATCATTGGTATCAGTGGGAGGAATAGAACCCCATCATTGGTGTCAGTGGGAGGAATAGTGTCCCATTATCGGTGCCAGCGGGAGGAATAGTGCCCCATCAATGGTGTCAGTGGGAAAAATAATGCCCTTCATTGGTGTCAGTGGCAGGAATTATGCCCCGCTGTTGGCATCAGTGGGAGACATAGTGCCTCAAGGGCCAGATAAAGGCTAGCAAAGGGCCACAGCTTGGAGACCACTGATCTAGATAATAGTAGTAGTAGTTCATCCAGAGGTTCATCCAGATCACCTAGTAGTAGTTAGTCACATTTAACCAGACTTAATCTGTAATGTTGTAGGCATTTTACTACTCCAAGTAGCTTCTTTAGCTCTACTCAGTGTCAGAAACATACACTAGCCATTACATCAGCACTTAAAGCGGAGCTTCACTCTCGCTGTCAAAATTGACTATTTTTAATCCTTATGCTGCTAGCATTAGTAAACAGATAGGAAAGCAGTGGCGGCCCATCCGTTGGGGGCGCAGAGGTGCCGCCACCCCTGATCCATGCGCACGGCCCCTAATCTCCATGCAGGGTGCCGGACTCATGGATTTTAATTGTTTTTTTTTTAAGCACATGTTTAAAGCCGGAGGCTCTAATTGGCTTCAAAAAGGGTGGGTGCCCCAAGCCCACCCACTTGTGTGACATTAGCAAACTAATATTCGCTAATGTCTTCCTGGTTCTCCTCCCAGCCAATCAGGAAGCGGCTCCTGGGACCCGATTGGCCGGGAGTCTTAGGATGGGTCTCAGGACCCGCCTCCTGTTCAGCTGGGAGGAGAGGCAACGTCCCTGCAGCAGCAGTCTCTTTTTCCTACCCTGGATGCAGCAGAGCATCGCTACCTCGTCCTCCCTGCTCATCTACCGCAGTAAGGTATGGCCATCGATCACGCAGGGGGGTTGGCGCTAGTCCGAGAGGATCACGGCTGTGGGGGGGGGGGGTTGTGTAGTGCCAGTGGATTGCCCCATTTTGATTGATCGAACCACCAGCCGCCACTGTAGGAAAGTATATGATATTTACTTGTTTCAAACTTTTTTTATATTTCTTCAGTTACTTCCTGGTTTCTTGCCTAGGTAAATGATGTCATACATCTTAGAAGTCTTCAGGAGGGGAGGAGGGGTTTCTCAGCTAAGCACACCCTCCTGCCTTCATGCCTGAGCTAAGGCCAGATGGATTCCAGGAAATAAATGCTGCAGGAATCATCTGCCCTTAGTCAAGACTGCCACAGCCAGAAATGCTAGGGGGGTGTTTTCCAAAATGATTTATCAGCTAAATAAAGCATAGTGACATGGATGGATGGGCGGGTTTATTTTTAATATTAAAAATTAACTAAATAGCTTTTTCAGTTTGCAGTGCTCAGATGCAGTGTAGTTCCACTTTAAAATGCCATTTTAACCACTTGCCAACCAGCCAGCGTAGTTTTAGGGTGGCAGGTCGGCTCTCGTTCGCAAACTGCTATCATAGTACGTCGGCTTGCACAGGCGCAGTTGCGGGCGGGAGAGCGCCACTGGGTGAGAGTGAGAGTGATGCCGAGATCGCCTTCTACAGAGCTGTTGGCGCTATATAAATCCTGTATAATAATAATAATACAGAGGAAGAACGGGGATCTGCCAATGTAAACAAGGCAGATCCCCGTTCTGACAGGGGACAGTGATCGGGATCAGTTAGATCTGTCGTGTCCCTGCCAGCCCAGCCCCCCTACAGTTAGAACACGTATAGGGAACACAGTTAACCCCTTAAATGCCTCCCTAGAGTTGAACCCCTTCCCTGCCAGTGACATTTACACAGTAATCAGTGGCTATTTTTGCTCTGATCGCTGTACAAATGTCATTGGTCCCAAAACGTTTAAAAGTGTCCGATCTGTCCTTGGCAATGCCGCAGTCCTGCTAAAAATCACAGAGCGCCGCCATTACTATTATAAAATAAAATAAATAATAAAAATGCCATAAATCTATCCCATAGTTTGTAGACGCGATAAATTTTGCGCAACCCAATTAATATACGCCTATACGCCTACTGCGATTTTTTTTTTTTTTTTAAGCCTAAGCTGATGAAAAAATATGTTTTTTATATATTTATTTTTATATATATATATATATTTTTTTTTTCATATGTATTATAGCAAAAAGTTAAAAAAAAGGTTTTTATTTTCAAAATTAAAAAACAAAGGGAGGCGCCTCTGAGTGCAGCAGCAAGATATAGACTTTAATAAAACAGGTTTAAAAACACTCACAAGATCCAAGTGTCAATAGGCATGAAAACGACTACCACTCAGGGGGAGGCAGATCCTGCGCTGCGATCCAATTGCACCGGCTCCCTCTATCTGCCTGATGAAGTAGCGCAGGATCCCTAACATCGGACCTGCTGCTAAGGAAACGCGTCGCGGAATAGTGACGTCATCACCCTCGGACACGTTCGGATTGCTTTCCAAGCCTCCTCCTGAATCGCGCCGCACGAGCCGGCTCTACTCCACACATCACGGCGGCCGCAGGAGCGGTATGGGACAGTCTCCTTATCCAACTAGACTGAGGACATTGGCGCTCACCTACCTCCCCCTGAGTGGTAGTCGTTTTCATGCCTATTGACACTTGGGTCCACGCTACTCAGGCTGCCCTCAGAGCAGAATTGCACATCCCACTGACTTTGTCCATTACCCACCCCAGGTTTTTATTTCCCCCTCTCCCTCCCCCCTTTCTTATTTTTATTATCATTTCCCCCTCCTTCCCCCTTGGTTGTCTCCTCTATGTATGTAACAACAATTAACAATATCCATATATGCTGATACAGTTGTTAACTTGTGTACCCCATTATACCATCAGAGTTGCGCCCCAACACTTGCTGCGTTATTTTCAAAATTGTTGCTTTGTTTATTTATATCACAAAAAATAAAAACCGCAGAGGTGATCAAATACCACCAAAAAAAGCTCTATATGTGGGAAAAAAAGGACGTCAATTTTGTTTGGGTACAACGTCGCACCACCACCGCGCAATTGTCAGTTAAAGTAACGCAGTGCCGTATAGCAAAAAGTGCTCTGGTCATTAAGGGGGTAAATCCTTCCGGGGCTGAAGTGGTTAAACTTTCCACCAGGTAGATTTGACAATTCACACCCCACCAGTGCAACTTGAACAACCGACACCCGTTTCAGACTTCATGGGCCCACAATGATTAAATTATATAATTAGCACTGGGGGGTATCCAATCACAATGACGAAAGCAAGGAAAACATTGCTAGGGTTTTTCATATCGGCGGTTAGACAAATAATACCTAGGTATTGGAAGACAACTAACATACCTTCTTTCTCGGAATGGATTGAGAGTCTAAATGGGATCATGCAAATGGAAGAACTAGCTGCAGAAAGTAATGACGGTAAGTTAAAGTTTGATAAGGTTTGGAAGACATGGTTAGTATATACTCATAATTAGCCCCGAAATCGCACAGATTAGATCACGTGACTAAGATGAATGAATAGGTGCAGAATCATGGGATATGGGAGGAAGGGATGGAGGTCGGGGATGGGAGAGAGAAGAGAGACGATGCCCTGGGGGGGGTTTCCCCCCCCTCCCCCCCCTTTTTTTCGGGGGGGGGGGCTTTATGTTTATGATTAGGATGATATACATGTGTTGTATTTGTATTTGTTGCAATTTAAAAAATTAATAAAAAGATATATTGTAAAAAAAAAATAAATCTCCAATCGTATTCTTGGATCAGTCATCATCTGCTTTAACACATTTTATGATGAACTGAGTTATTTATGTAGCTATAAATATCGAGGTATGTTCCTAATATTCAATAGAGTTAAAAAAAAAGCAGAATTATTATTATACAGGATTTATATAGCGCCGACAGTTTACGCAGCGCTTTACAACATAAGGGCAGACAATACAATTACAATGCAGTTTAATACAGTAGCAATCAGAGAGCCCTGCTCGTTAGAGCTTACAATCTAAGAGGGAGGGTCAAGAAATACAAAAGGTAATAACTGTGGGGGATGGACTGATGGAGAAAATAAATATACAGTTGTTAGGTGGGGGCCAGATAGGCTTCTCTGAAGAGATGAGTTTTCAGGGATCGTCTGAAATTGGACAGAATACAAGATAGTTGGACAGATCGGGGTAGGGAGTTCCAGAGGATGGGAAAGACTCTGGAGAAGGCCTGGAGGCGGGCATGGGAGGAGGTGATGAGGGAGCTAGAGAGCAGAAGGTCTTGGGGAGGAACGTAGAGAACGATTAGGTTGGTATTTCGAGACTAGGTTAGTGATGTAGCTGGGGGCAGAGTTGTGGATGGCTTTGTAAGTAGTATCTTGAAATGGACGTTCTTCAACATTACAGAACAAGTCCAGTTCAATGTGACTAGCTACTACTAGGTAGACTTTTCAATACTTGACATTCAATTTGATGGACCACCAACACGTTTAGGTTAGAGGGTAAAACACCCCAATCAGCCTTTATCTGAAAGCAGCTTTATTGGCCCATTGCCAAAGAATGATGCTTCTTACAAACCAGAGATTGTAAAACACCACAGACATAAAATTACATAAAATTACAAATATAATGCAGCCTTTACTTTTCCCAGAAGTGGTTGAATTAGTCTATTCAATGCTACTTTCTTTGTCATAGTTTCAGTCCACAATAAGGAACGCTCTAGAACGTTATAGTTTATGGTTTTGATTGGAAAGTTTCTCCCTAAGCTTGCCCGATAAGGCGTCATCTTCCTCAGAACTGTAGAAACTGGTGTGCGGGCTGTAGGAGAAAAGATTGGACTTTGTTTCAGAAGTCATGTCAAGCAGGTCAAAAGAATCGCTGGAGAGAAAGCTGTCATCGCTGATCACACTCGATGGCCGGCTCGGGCTCTTTGGAGCCTCTGCATTGGGGAAGATCAAGTCTTCCATGGAGTCTGAGAGCCGGAGGGACGAACAGTCCGCTGGTAGATCCAAACTGGTTGAAAACCGTCCGTTCTTTTTGAGGATGCCTTTTTTCCTCCTCGTGTATCTATCTGACCTTGCTTTTTCGTCTACTGCTTTATGGTAGACCTTCTGGCATTCTGAGATTGTTATCCTCTCCGGGGAAGATGAATATCCAGATTCCCTCTCATACGTTTTTTTTAGTATTCCTTTTTTCGGCTTGTTGAAAGTGCATTCGACATTCGTTGATATGTGAGACTCGTAGGCAGACGTGGTTTTTGCTTCTTGGCTGAGCTCCATGCAATTCGGAGACAAGTTTTCAGAGAAATTGGAGGAGTTTAATAACGAGCTGTCAAAGCTGCTCCTTTTCTTCAAGATCCCTTTTGGTTTCTTTCTAGAAGCGATAACTTCAAGTTCTTGTTGGGACTGATTGATGTCATTTTCCTTTTTGGACTTTCTGAGGCACCCTTCATATTCTTCATCTTCTCTGGGATGGACTCTGCTTTGTTCTGTTTTTGTGCTTTTGAAACCAGGTGTGTTCTGACATTCGATGTATCGCGCTAGCAGAGGAGATTGACATTCAGGTACTAGATGGCAGTCGCATACCATGGTATCGTACCCCCAATTAACCCACCAGTGATTGGCAATATCTTCAATAGTCGCTCTCCTGGTTGGATTTACTGTCAGCATCCAGTCAATCAGTCCACAGGCTCCTGTAAAAAATAAATATATATATAAAATGTTTTTTATTCCAAAATTCTACATGCCAAAAAAAGAAAGCAATTCAACCATTTGCTTTGTTTAAAATGAGGAAAGCTACATATGTGAGATAGCAGTTGGATAAGCATGCATTATCCCACCACCAAGAAGAAATATAGGGTATCTTCCTCCCATTCCCCCTCCAAGCTCCACAGGTAATATAGCTGTGAAGATATCTCACGAAGCAAGCCATTAATAAAAGATCTGCCCATACCCATTGGTAACCCATGCTGTTAGGTCCTTAAGCTATTCCCCTATTCCTTCTTGTACCCCATACTACCAGGACCCTTGCCCGCCCCTTCAAGTACTCGTTGCAACCAAGACCCTAGTCCACCACTTCTGGTAACCCATGCAGGCAGCACCCTTGACCATTCCTTCTGAAAATCCAGAAAGGACTCTTGCCCATCCTTTCTGGTACCCCATGCTGCCATAACCCTTGCCAATTCCCTATGGTTACCCATGAGGCCAGGACCTTCACCCACCCCTTTGGGTACCCCATGCTGTCAGCACCCTTGACCATTCTTTCTGAAAACTCCAGCAAGGACCCTCATCTATTCCTTCTGGTGCCCCATACTGCCAGGACCCTTGACTGCCCCTTCTGGTACCTCATGCTGCGAAGACCCTCAGCCAACACTTCTGGTACCCCATGCTGTTAGCATCCTTGACCATCACTTTTAAAAATCCAGCAAGGACCCTTGCCCATACCTTCTGGTACCCCACACTGCCCTAAACCTCAGCAAACACTTCTGGTACCCTAGTGGTACAACCATTCTTTTTAAAAATCCAGCAAGGACCTTCACCCATCCTTTCTGGTACCCCATACTGCCCTAAACCTTACCAGTTCCCTCTGGTAATCCATAATACCAGGATCCTCAACTACCCATTCTGGGTACCCCATGCTGCCCTAACCCTAAGCCAACACTTCTGTTACCCCATGCTGTCAGCATCCTCGTCCATTGTTTTTGAAAATCTAGCAAGGACCCTTGACACATACCTTCTGGTACCCCATAATACCAGGACCCTCAACCACCCCTGCTGGTACTCTATGCTGCCACAACCCTCATCCACCACGTCTGGTTCCTCATGCTGTTAGCACCCTCAACCATCCCTTCTGGAAATTACCCTTGCCCATTCTCTCTAGTGCCCATGCTATCATGACCCTCAATCTTGTTCCATAACTCTACCAACATACCGATAACGCATGGGCACATTAAAATAAAATATTATTTTATAATAGAGATAAGAGAACTATCATTGTTTTCAGATGTACATGGTGTCAGGAAAAAAATATCAGAATGCCGTAGCCATCTTAAATTAAGAGGTAATTACATTTTCATTTTAAAGGACTGAATTTAGAATTTATAACTTTAATAAAGACTTCACATAAGCCTATAATCAGCATCTGCAGTGAATATTCATCACTTACCTGATAGATGAGGAGGCTGTCTGTACTGGCCACTACTGATCTGGTCTGCTAATGTTTTATAATTGCTGTTGTCGAACGGCATAGTTCCATAGATCAGAGCATAGAGAAGTACTCCCAGAGCCCAGCAATCAACCTGCAGAAATAAGTAAAAATAAATGTAACCAACATGCTTAAAGGTAACCTCCAGCCCCCCCCCCCTTCAGATTTGCACAGTTGTACAGGTACTGAAATGAAAAAGGATTAGGCGCTGATCATATATTGTGAATTGTGGACACACAGGGGACTGAGTGACTTGCTGCAGGTACCTTGCAGCCTAGGTTCAGCTCCGGGGTGGGAGTACAAAAAATAAAAGGAAATTTGAACCCAAAGGCGCTTGTGTGCAGTGTTGCCCACTGTCAGTTTTTAACACCAAAGTAAAAAACAGCAATATTGTCTTTGTTGAAATTGGTAAAAAACAGGACCAGCCTGGGTTACTATAAAAAAGTAGAAAGTTTATTGAAGACTTACATATAAAACCATGGCAGGCTTGGGAAGGAGCCGGGATGCTCGTTGTTATACAGGCTGGTTGACAGTCCTCCCTGGTGGAACCGGAGGTTTCCCTGGGCTATGGTGATGCGTGATCCGGAAGGAGATCGAGCCACAGTGTCCTCACAGAGCCACTGGAGATGGTGTAGGCTGTGCAATTGAGGTGACGTCTGCCTCACTGGTATGCAGAGGCCAAGGCAGGGAGGGGCCGCAGCAAGAGCTCTCACCGGTACGTTCGCTTCTAGTGTCTGCAATGTAGGTACTGGATAGTGGTCCCATCAGTGTGACGACATGTTTCGCGACACCGCTTAATCATGT
>BLSH010348868.1:863871-883531 GCA_018402905.1 Glandirana rugosa
GTCAGGAACGGCTGTATGCTAATTACATGCACCTGAACTTTCTTTCTGTGGTCGTACGATCGTGTAGTGCAGTCAGTATGCAATTTACATTATCCAACATACGATTTGAGACGATCGTAAGTACGATCGTCGTTCCGTGTGTACGAGGCTTTACATTACATACAACAACCCACAACCTTCTACAGCCTCAAACAAGAGCAGGCCAGACAATATGAAAACAGAAGGCCACTTTTGCTGCTACAGGCACTGCAGTGTTTTCATTCTTCCAACTTACTTTTACATTCAGGTTTTCATCAAGAAGGATATTCTCCAACTTTATATCCCTGTGAACGATTCCGTTCTGAAAAATAGAACAGAAAAATAAATGGTTAATTTATATTACACAAAATAAATTCCTTCTTAGGTTGCGTTCACACCTGAGCGTTGCGATTTACTGGTGTTTTCATTTGAGAGTTTTTGGACCATTTTTAGAAGTTGTATTACAAGCCTTTTACAGCTTCAGGCATTTTTGGTTAGCCAATAAAAAAACACTAGGGGGAGGAGAGGGAGAGGAGATTAGGGGTGGAAAGCTGCTGTTTGAGCAGAAAACGAGCGTCAAAACGCTCAAGTCATACACTTGCAGGCCTTTCCATTGAAGTCTATGGGACCCAAAACGCCTGCAATCTGCCAAAAAGAAGCTCCTGTACTTTTCTGAGCAACGGGCGTTTTGCTTCAGGCAACAGAACTCTCAGATGTGAACAGGGGCCATTGAAATGAAAGGGTTTTGTCTTGTTGAGTGTTTTAGAGCAGTGGTCTCCAAACTGCGGCCCCGGGGCCTGATGCGGCCCTTTGTTTGCTTTTATCTGGCCCTTGGGGCACTATTTTATCCACTGATACCAGCAGTGAGGCATCATTTCCCCTCAATGAGCCCAATGAAGGGGTATAATTCCTCCCCCTGACACCAATAATGGGGCAAAATGCCTGCTAATGACACCAACGATAAGGCACAATTCCTACCACTGACACCACAGATGGGGCATTGTTTTTTTCCACTGACATCTGGAACTATTCTACCCCCAATAGTCACAGTCCCCCCAAAAGTCTTAAGGACAGAAATGTTGCCCTTTGTTTAGACAGTTTGGAGACCCCTGTTTTAGAGCTACAAGCTTCATGCAGTTAATCGCTCAAATGCGAATGGGGCCTTAGGCTCCATTCACACCAATGGGTTTTTTTGCAGAAACGCAGGACATATTTTTAACATGGGTTCCTATTAAACACATTCACATCAATGCATTTTTTGTGCCTCTGAACACCTCTCCATGTTATCCTATGTGCCCACTATAGGCATTTACAGGAGTTAAGAAGTAGAAGTGTTTAGGGGCGTGGGGGTGTTTGCCACGATTTTTAAGGGCCACCCTGTATGTGGGGCGGTCCTTAAGCGGTTAAAGTGTAACTCCACTTTTGTTGAGAAGAAATCGCCCCCTCTGGGTGATCTATGTAAATTGCAGGGCTTTTACCAAACTTTGTTGCAGATTCCGACCTTTTGTTATTCTGAAGAAATAGCGGTTTGTTCCTCTGTGCCTCTGTGCAAAGTGAATGTGAATGGGAGTGATCTTATAATTATCAATCAGCTGCTGCACCTACAGGGCTCTATTGAGGAAAGTGGCAAGGTCTGCATTCCTTTAGATGTGACTTCCCTTTGGGAGTATCTCATCAAAAATGGCATTTTTTTTGCAGGGGATGTCCAAAATCTTGGTTGTATCTTAGTGTAGACTTCTGGGAAAATCAGTGAGCCAATCACACAAGGAGGAAATTACATTTCTGGGGGGGCGCTCTGTATACCATCTGTGTACACAACGCCTCCAGGTGGCCATATTGCATTTTACAGGAAATTAAAGTGGCTGCAGATTGGAAAGGAAAGGTTGTTTTTATTAACATTCAATTACAATATGCCTTGTGTAGCAATTGTATGCGCTATATTATTATTTTTTTTGTTTGCTAGTTTTTTTCCCATAAAAGTGGAGTTGCCCTTTACGCAGAGGATGCATATCGATTATTTTTGAAGAATAAGGCTCCATGCACACTGTATCTGATAAACGACCGTTTTTGGGCGTTTTTTTTAACAGCCCAAAAATGCCACTTTATGTTATCCTATGTGTCTATGCACACATGGATGTTAATTGTCTTTTATCAGCAGTGGCGTTTTTGGGCTGTTATCTGAACGCCCTGAATTGGCGTTCAAAAGTCGTTCTTTTGACCACAAAAAATTCAGGGCGCTGATAAACGCCGCTAAACGCACATAAACGCTGGTAAACGGCTGTTTATCGGCGTCTGGCGTTTTTTGCAGTCAATGGAAGCTAACGAAGAAAAAAATGCCCAAAAACGGCGACGCCGGTAAACGCTGCTTACCAAACACTGCAAAAGAACGTTTTGTAAGCAGCGTCTCCTGCCCAATGCCGAGAGAGCCCAGATAGCGTCCAGTGTGCATGGAGCCTAAGGATATCATTTAATGTCACTTTAACCTTATATGACATCTCTAACAAAAAAGTCGCACAGGTAATCCATATATTGCTGATTGTTACATTTTGGCACCTCGCAGACCTGCACACGTTTTGTGGGTTCGCTTTCTAAAGAACTCTTCCTATCGCTTGCGGGTTACTAATAGACTAAACCTGCGCCGTTTGCTGTGTGATTTATTGTCGGCCTTAGAGGTTTACTTTTTATTATTTCCAGTGTCCTCCGCCAAAAATAACAAAGTATGGACTGGAGGGAGAGGAAGTCGAATTACAGAAGAATATCGTACGGGAGATAAACATGCGGCCCAACGCCAGAGGTTACCCAGGAAACTAACATAATGTTTCCCTAGACAGCAACGCGCATCGCTGGCAGGCAAGAGGTCTGTAAAACATCAATATGGAACAAATTAAGAAAAAAAAAAAAAAATGATAATGGCCGGTCTGTTATTGTTCTACAAGGAACACAACACACAAGCTGGAGAGGGAATAATAGGAAAACTATGGGACTTATTTAGAAAAAGAGGATTTAAAACTGAACTTCAGCTCCCCCCTTTCCAGACCAGGCCATTTTTTGCGATACGGCACTGCGTTACTTTAACTGACAATTGTGTGGTCCTGCGGCGCTGTACCCAAATAACATTGGTGTCCTTTTCTTCCCACAAATAGAGCTTTCTTTTGGTGGTATTGGATCCCCTCTGCGGTTTTTTATTTTTTACGCTATAAACAAAAAAAGAGCCACAATTGTAAAAAAAAAAACATTTTTTTTTTTTTTACTTTCTGCCATAAAACATATCCAATAAAAAAAAAAATGTAAAAAATGATATGTCTTCGTCAATTTAGGCCAATATGTATTTAGCTATATGTTTTTGATAAAAATAAAAATTAAAAAAAATCCCAATAAGCGTATATTGATTGGTTTGCACAAAAGTTATAGCTTCTACAAACTATGGGATAGATTTATGGAATTTTTATTTATTTATGTATTTTTTACTGGTAATGGTGGCGATCAGCGACTTATAGCGGGATTGTAATATTGTGGCAGACAAATTGGACGCTGGCTGACACTTTTTTGGGGACCAGTGACACTAATACTGTGACCAGTGCTACAAATATGCACTGTCACTGTACTAATGACACTGGCTGGGAAGGGGTTAACATCAGGGGAGATCAAAGGGTTAACTGTGTGCCTAACTAGTGTTTTAGTGTAGTGTGGGAGGAGCTTTTACTAGTGCAAGGTATGGATCCATGTCTCTGCTTTGCAGGAACACAGGATTGATGCCTTCCCTACTGACAGAACGGCAATTTGCCTTTCTTCACATTGGCATATCACCGTTCTACTTGTGTACCGAACGATCAGCGCATGCCGGCGGATATCGAGTCCGTGGGACCAGCTGATCGGCTCCCGCCAATATGTATTCTGCTACATATTTTTGCTTACAAAAATCCCAATAAGCAGAGGCGTAGCTTGAAGCTTGTGGGCCCCGATGCAAAAGTTGACCTGCCCCCCCCCCCCCCACTACCACCCACCACTTCAACCTTGTGTGCAGATACACCCCCCGCACGCCAAGATACTCAAAGTGGCTTAAGAGTTTTGAGTTCCCAGAGTTCCTCCTTACATCAGAGGACAGGGATCACTGCTAGAGAATCAGAGGACAGGGATCACCGCTGGAGAATCAGAGGACAGGGATGAGTGCTGGAGAATAAGAGGATAGGGATCACCGCTGGAGAATCAGAGGACAGGGATCACTGTTGGAGAATCAGAGGACAGGGATCACCGCTGGAGAATCAGAGGACAGGGATCACCGCTGGAGAATCAGAGGACAGGGATCACCGCTGGAGAATCAGAGGACAGGGATCACCGTTAGGGAATCAGAGGACAGACATCACTGTTGGAGAATCAGGGGACAGGGATCACCACTGGAGAATCAGAGGACAGGGATCACCGCTGGAGAATCAGAGGACAGGGATCACCGCTGGAGAATCAGAGGATAGGGATCACCGTTGGAGAATCAGAGGACTGGGATCACCGTTGGAGAATCAGAGGACAGGGATCACCATTGGAGAATCAGAGGACAGGGATCACCGCTGGAGAATCAGAGGATAGGGATCACCGCTGGAGAATCAGAGGACAGGGATCACCGCTGGAGAATCAGAGGACAGGGATCACCATTGGAGAATCAGAGGACAGGGATCATCATTGGAGAATCAGAGGACAGGGATCACCGCTGGAGAATCAGAGGACAGGGATCACCGTTGGAGAATCAGAGGACAGGGATCACCGTTGGAGAGTCAGAGGACAGGGATCACCGTTGGAGAATCAGAGGACAGGGATCACCGCTGGAGAATCAGAGGACAGGGATCACCGTTGGAGAATCAGAGGACAGGGATCACCGCTGGAGAATCAGAGGACGGGAATCACCCCTGGCAGGTCACTTGGCAGAACTCCTTTCCCATCCCAGCACTGTATACAGCTCCTCATCCCCACACTACACAGGGCTGAAATCACATTTCTTTACACACAGTCTGTCAGCCATCACAGGGTGTATCTGGCTTTTATGTTGCCTTTCTGACCTGTGAAATTCTCTGGTCGGAATGGCAGTGTAGTTGCAGTAGGCAGATACCCCCTGTGTAGATCGTGGCTGGCTGGCTGTTTTGTAAAGGAATGTGATTTCCACCCTGCGGAGGAGGAGCGATATAGAGTGCTGTAATGCGAAAGGAGCTCAGCAGCCAGGCATAGCAGCCAGGGTACAGGGGGTGGTCAGGGGGCTTTGGGGGGGGGGGCACAACTTAGATCTGGGGGGGAAAGCCATGTGACACAAAATCTGGAGTCTGCAGCCCCTCAGGAGGTGTTAAGTTAGTACATGATCTGGTGCAACAGAACCCCCTTGCTGTGGTCCATGTAAGTGATATGGTCAGCAAGCGGTTAAAGTTGCTCTGTGGGCACATCCAAAATGTTCTGGCTGGAGTACTATATTCAGCGCTATGAATGGTTGTCATCATCAAGAAATTTCCCTTTTTTTCATTGTCTTCCTCTGCCATCATATCACAATTATCTTTTGAGCTGTCAGCTGTAATAAAGTCTTTATTCTTAACCATCTCATAAATCATCATATCCCACAAACTGGCTCCATCAGCAAAAATTCTAACCTAAGGAGATTCCTTTATTCCTATGTGCTCCGTGTAATAGGCTTCCCATTGTTCTTTTGAACTTTCCACCTTAGACATGGGCCATTTACTCCAACTGACTCCAACGTTTATCTCTCTAAGGTTTACCAATTCCACGCTTCCAGTAAATTCCAGAGAAATTGGAGCTCCTTTTAGGGCTGGTTTCCATTTACTATTCTTTAAAATGATCATAAGTGGATCATAAAATAGCGCGTTAATGGTTGGACCTCACAGACTTGGCAAGGACAGATGGTAGTGATCATTGTGATAGTAGAGGTGGAAGACATGTTTGGTTTGAAGCCCAACTCCAGACAAAACTTTTTTGTTCTGGGCAGATTGAGGAAGTGTTTGACCTTCTCCCAGGTTTATGCATTTCTCCCGATGAGGGAGAATGACTTTCACATGTCAGAAAATGGAGTGGTGGGAAGTTTCTCCAATGGGGACACAGACTGCACCAAAAGACTTTTTCTCAGTCAAAGGAGGAAGGAATTAGAACCTCCATGAGGTCAGTACTAAAGTTTGTTCTGTCCTATCCCTGTGACACAGCTTTTTTTTCATTAAGTGGGGTCAAAGACAGCTATAAAAAAAAGTATCTGGTATTTGAAGTAAAAAAAAAAATATTGTTTTCTGAAATTGGGTTGGGAGATTAATCCGCCATTACTCACTGCTCAAGAACCCCTAGCACCCCAGGAGGAACCCATAAAAACTGGGTTAAGGGTTAATGCTTAAAGTGTAAGTTATCCTTTTGAGAAAACGAAACACTCTACACTCCCCCTTCCCCAACCAACCCCCCAAGCACCCCTCCCGACAAACCCCACCAAGCCTCTAAGCACCCCCCCCCCCCCCCGAAGGTCCCACTGCACCTACGGATCCATGGAAGGGTTTGAGAAACCCTGTCTTCAAAGGATATATGTAGTCATAGGGTGATTCCACCCCACTTGAATTCCCCAATAGCTGACATGTTTAACAGTTTTAAGTGGTCCAATCCATCAAATTGTACCTAAAGTCAAAACTTTTTTTTTTTTCATTTTGGTTAGAACATAGCAGGGGTGGACAATTAATATGGAGTTAATAATTAATATGGAGTTAATAATTAATATGGAGTTAATAATTAATATGGAGTTCAATCCAAAAGCAAGCAGGATTTTTTAGGAACCAGCTCCATTGACAAAGACATTGGCTACCTGGCTCCTGGGGTTTGTCCATCCCTGGAGTTACGTATAGGTTAAAACCCATGTCTGTCCCATTGGGGATATTTCCCTCCACCTCATTTCCTGTGGGCACAACAAGAAGCAAAATCTGGAAATCTTTCCAAAGTAAAGGAAATCCCTTCCACTGGAAGATTTCCACTCCATTCCTCTTCAGATGGCAGCTGAGCATTTTTGATTTTCCCACACTTTCAGTTTTGGTGACAATGGTCACTCTGACAGGACAAATCCAACTAATGGGGACATAGACACCAATACGAACTAGGTAGAGGTTCTAACCCCTCACAGCACTATGTACAACCAAAAACAAATGTAGGATTTAGATGCACTTTAATAACACAAAATTAAAACGTTCGTAAACTGCAGTGGTCCATTGATTTGCCTTCCACAAAAAAGGGAAAAAAGGCAATCTCTGCCAAAAATACACCAGTAAAGTTATTCTCATTTACTTTTACACAGGAAGGCTGTGTTTCGTTGGAACTATAAAAATAACGCAGGGATAAGTGGATGTAGTAGAAACTCAAGTGCGTAGAAGTATGAAGTGTATTAAAAGCACACAAACAATGTATTCTGTTTTAGGAAGGGTGATGTCAGCTTTAAACTGTTTTTCTTTAGAGATAGAGCTGCGATCCTTAAATGATAGAGAAAAGGAAGATTGTGAAAAGAACAGGGATAAATATTACCTTTTGGATTATACTCTACCCTACAGTGCAAGAAACTGCAAGAAATGATCTTATAATGCAGTGTGTTCCCGTTCATTACTGGTAGGGTTACATTAAAAGATGTCTGCTAGAGTGAAAAGTTCTGAATTTCTTTTAGAAAAATCATGCCGCTTCTTTTGAAGCTGTGGTGCCCCTAAGGAGGGCGGTGACAGCGAGTGCAGTTATTTTTCATTTATTGAAGTGGACCTCTACTTTGCACATTCAGGGTGTAGCAGTGGGTGCACTTTAATGGAGGTCATTGAAGCAGTGCTTGGGCACCAAGGTTTTCAATTTTTTCACATGGAGATGGGTCCTTACCCTTGTGTAAGCTCTGAGTCACAACCTGGATTCTACCCATGGGAGAATCCAGGGAACATAGATATAACCTGCTGCTGGAGCCACCATTAAAGGGAACCTTGTTGCTCCAAGTCGCAACTTGGATCCTAACCAGATAGCATGGGACAAAGGGAGGGTAACTATAACTTTCTGCTTGGCCCATCATTAAATTTTGGAATTGTGAAGTTAAAGCCAATCTCATTTGTTCTTCAATTACTAAAATAATTAGGCTTGCAGCTTTAAAATAAAAAAATGTTGCTTTTGTTGCAATACTCAGCTCCCAACAGTTGCTGCCCCGTGCAGACTCAAAACTAAAATTCAGCATTGGTTGATTAAATGTCCCTATCCAACACCTTTACTGTCAGGATGTCATGGACATACTGCCCTGGGAGCACGCCATGACACAGGTTTGGTCTCACTGTACTCCTGGACAGAATGATACTCACATATCATTACATGAGACAATCTCCTGTAGCATGTGCGCAGTTTTTGACTGTCTCCTGTAGCATGTCCACAGTATTTGACCACCTCCTGTATCATGTCCATAGTCTTTGGCCATCTCCTGTAGCATGTTTACAGTATTTTACCATCTCCTGTATCATGTCTGCAGTCTTTGACCATCTCCTGTAGCACGTCTACAGTATTTGACCATTTCCTGTAGCATGTCTACAGTATCTGACCATCTCCTGTAGCATGGCTACATTATTTGACCATCTTCTGTAGCATGTCTACAGTATTTGACCATTTCCTGTAGCATGTCTACAGTATTTGACCATTTCCTGTAGCATGTCTACAGTATTTGGCCATCTCCTGTAGAATGTCTACAGTATTTGCTCATAATCTACAGTATTTGACCATCTCCTGTAGCATGTAAAATGTCTTTGGCAATACCCCATAGCATGTCTGCAGGCTTTGACCATCTACTGTTGCATGTCCATAGTCTTTGACCATCTCCTGTAGCACGTCCATAGTCTTTGACCATCTCCTGTAACATTTGAGAAGTTTTTGACCATCTCTTGTAGTATATCCGTAGTCTTTGACCATCTCCTGTAGCAAGTCCGTAGTCTTTGGTCGTCTCCTGTAGATTGTCTACAGTATTTGACCATCTCTTGTAGCATGTCCGTAGTCTTTGACAGTCCCCCGTAGCATGTCTGCAGTCTTTGATAATCTCTTGAGACACAACTGTACAGTCTCTGCATTAAACTGTGCACATCATGTGTGACCCTTTTGGTGATTTAAGGGCTATGCTTGAGGCCCCATTGAACAAGTAAGTAGACCACCTACTGCTTTAAAGTATTATTGCAAAGTAGATGTTTTCCACTTGCTTTAACTGCTTATAATTTAGGTTTAGGAGACTTGAATTCACAAGTGAAGCAATGCCTTGAACACTGGCCACCTTTCCTTGGTCACTCTACAAGTGCCTACTGCCTCATCATTGAGAGAAATAGCTTCTTAATCTGCTGAAGAGAATCTGTATGGTGTAGACGCCGTTGACGCTGAGTTAATCTCTGCGGAGACAGTCAATTGCAAATTCCTTTCTTGCTGAGTCCTGAAATAAACTTCATACCCCGGCCATATCGTATAAATATCCTAAGCAGCGCATACGTACATTCTATACCACTGAATCACAGGTCAGTATTTACTTTTCAAACCACCGGTGGTCCTAACAAGGATGTCTGTTCTATAACACCAGATATTTGCGTATATGAAACACTGATCGATGGGTAAATACATTACATTTTAAGCCTTGACACTTCCTCTGCTGCCAAGTCCCGTCTCTTTCTCGCTCTCTCTGGATATTAGAGATCTATGCTAGGAATCTTTTTATAATCAGATGGCCACACAGCCTTTTCCTGTTTAATATTTCAATAACTCCTTGAGCTCCAGAAGGCTCCCTTTATATTTGGGGTGATTGTCTTTAATAGTGATCTTCTCCCTGGGGCAATTTGGATTTGCTTGATGTGTTTGCTTGCTACTCATCTTCACGATGCGATAAATGGTGATAAACACCACCAGGTTAGTGTACATAAAACAGTCCAACATAGAGTCCCTTGAAATATATGTCCAAAAATGTTTATTGCACTTGTGGCAGCTGACCCAAGGGTAGAAGCAATCTCTGTGGATATCAGAATAGGGAAAGAGAGAAGCGCCAAATAAGTGTAGTATTAAAAAAATTTCATCTATTTAAATCACAACTGCCAACTGAAACCGAGCTGGATCACACAGATAGCTCAGGGTGAAGGTGACATCATGATGGGGCGGAAGAGGCGTAGCTACGCGTTTCAGGGCATGCTCGCTCCTTTCTCAAGCTGGAGAAAGGAGCACACATGCTCCGAAATGCGTAGCAACACTTCCGTCCCATCGTGGCATCACCTCCGCCCTGCACTGCCTGTGCATTCCAGCTTGGTTCCACATGCATTGTGGCTCCCTATCGGTGTCCATAGTCTGGGGTATTGACCCAACAGCTGCAGAGTGTCCACAGCAGGACGTGTAATAACGGGGATGCAAGTGGTTACCTTTATTTGAAGAGCAAGCTTTTATTTTGTGAGTTGCCAATTGGTATTTAAATAAATGAAAATGTTTTAATACTACACATAGTTGGCACTCCCTTCCTTTCCCTATTCCTCATCTTCATAACATTGCTAAGAAAAGATACATTGTAGGGATTATGTCTAGTGTCTACAGGCAGGCTGCTTCCAGGTACATTCTGCCTGAGTTGGACATTGGTTTGAGGTGTCTGTGAGATCATTCAGGGGTGCATTTGACCTGCCTTGGACCTGCTTCTAAGCTTTGTCGACCTTTTAGGGAGAGAAATTGTTTTGATGATATCAAGAGCCCATTGACACAGGTCCACCTTTCCATATTTAGAGTGTAATATAAAACATGGTCACAGTCCATAGCCCCCCACCCCCACACCACCCCCCTTACTGAATTCAGGGGTTCTTTTCATTTGGCTAGCCATTGCACCATTGGCACAGCTGTATCATCCACTCACAGAGCTCTAGACTACAAGCCCCATCTGCCACCATAGAGTAGACTCTATGATTAAGCTCTGGTGATGGAGGGAAATGCATTAGGGTAGCTGTTGCACCAGGTGCAGTTTGTATGTTGCATCCTTAGTCTTTAAAATAAATCTACATTGGCTTTTATGGTGAGCAGCTATTTTGGCAAGATCTGTAGTACACTATATTACCAAAAGTATTGGAATGCCTGTCTTTACACGCACATGAACTTTAATGGTATCCCAGTCTTAGTCCGTAGGGTTCAATATTGAGTTGGCCCACCCTTTGCAGCTATAACAGCTTCAACTCTTCTGGGAAGGCTGTCCACAAGGTTTAGGAGTGTCTATGGGAATGTTTGACCATTCTTCCAGAAGTCCATTTGTGAGGTCAGGCACTGATGTAGGACGGGAAGGCCTGGCTCGGGACTCTGTAGGCCAGTCAAGTTCCTCCACCCCAAACTCACTCATCCATGTCTTTATGGATCTTGCTTTGTGGACTGGTCCCAATAATTTGGTGGAGGGGGGGAATTATGGTTTTGTCTTGTTTTTTTCAGGGGTTCAGCTTGGCCCCTTAGTTCCAGTGAAGGGAACTCTTAAGGCGTCAGCATACCAAGACATTTTGGACAATTTCATGCTCCCAACTTTGTGGGAAGAGTTTGGGGATGGTCCCTTCCTTTTCCAACATGACTGCGCACCACTGCACAAAGCAAGGTCCATAAAGACATGGATGAGTGAGTTTGGGGTGGTGGAACTTGGCTGGCCTCAACCCAACAGAACACCTTTGTGATGAATTAGAGTGCAGACTGCGAGTCAGGCCTTCTCGTCCACATCAGTGTCTGACCTGACAAATGCCCTTCTGGAAGAATGGTCAAACATTCCCATAGACACTCTTAAACCTTGTGAACAGCCTTCCCAGAAGAGTTGAAGCTGTTATAGCTGCAAAGGGTGGGCCAACTCAATATTGAACCCTACGGACTAAGACTGGGATGCACTTAAAGTTTGTGTGGGTGTAAAGGCAGGCGTCCCAATACTTTTGGTAATGTAGTGTAGATGTGGACATTTGGTGGTTCACAATCGTGGAGATCTTGCAGCCAGGCGAGGACAGAAACTCTGAGACCGCAGCGTGCAATTTTGTTGATTACACTTATGGGATTTTGATTGGCTGCTATAGACAACCGCTATTGCTTATATGTTAAAAATATAAAAAAATGCTAATAGAAGCAAGGAGATGCAAATGTATAGAATTACAATACAGCAGTGCACACATTGGCTGGATCATGTTGGCTGTGTTCTCAGATGACCCCATGGAAGGATGTGGTCATTTAATAAAAGCAGCTGATGTGATGACCACAGGTCAGCGGAGAAATGGTTTTATTATTTAGGAAAGACTCGGCGCGTGTTAGAGGTTTACCGATGCCGTGCCGTCATCTTTAGCAATGTGCGTCTTGGCAAATCCACAGGGCTCCCATTAGGATGGAGAATCAGAAAGCCCCCACATTAGGCTGAACCAATAGTTTGTTACTTATTCATGAATTGGGGATCTTGGAGTGAAGCACATGGGGCTGAATTACCAGAATCCTCTGATTTGCAGCAGACGTAAAGCTGAACTCTAGATGTATGAAAGGCATAAATGAATGCAGCTCTGTAATCCCTAATAAACCATGAAATGTACATGCAGGGTACCTGAATATGACCCTGGTATCAGCTTCTTGCAATCCCTGTACAGCAAAGCTGCAGTGCGAGAGGAACAAGCAGCACAAGGAGCCAATCAGTTCATGTGCTGACAAGAAACATGCTGATAGGAGGAGAGAGCAGAATGACAGAGAAATGAGCTCATCACTGTGCTGCTTCTCCTTTTACTGTCCGGTCACAGACTAGTGGGTGGGTTCAGGACAACCTGGGATCAGACAAAGTGGGTTGAACAATGCAGACTATTAGACTAAGGACTACAGTCATTAAAAAGTACAGCGAGGGGCATTTCTGAATTTAAGGTGAGTATTGCAGCTAAACCTGTTTTTATTGTTCTACATTTTAATGAGCTATTCACGTTTATGCTTTTATTTTCGATTGCAGTTCTGTTCTTTTCTGTTTCTAGGCAGATCACTCTGGACCCAGGTAAGTGTTTTTGGACAGGGGGGCATAGGTACTTGGACATTTCTCCTTAATGCACAGAATACATTGTGGTTGTAAACCTCAGACATGAAATATGAACAAAGCATATCTCTCTATAGTGTCTACTTGTCTCAATCCAGAGCATTAAGTGTAATTTTTGTCTGCTGCCCCCTTCCTCTGCTATCAGCATCATAGACGTACACACAGGGTATGCCAGGTGTGCCTGGGCACACCCTAATCACCCTACGAGGCAAAGATTTCCCTTGATAATTCAGCAAGGGGCTCCTAAAAAAAATGTAAAATAAATAAAATAAAAATTGTAAAAAATAATAAAAAATAAAATAATAAAAGTAAAACTACTGACGCTGTCTTCTGCCTTACTGACACTGTCAGTATACATACACGTGTGTTTGAGCTTTTGGGTGCACACCCTAATGCAATAGGCCTATGATCAGCATGAATCATTTCTGCTAAGTTTTCCTGACACAGAGAGATAAAAAGGTGATGGGCAGGGAGCTCCAGCACACAGCCTGTGATTGACAATCTTAGCTCTGTGTGAGGGTGGAGGGGTGTTCCTTCCCTCCAATCAGCTCTCAGAACTCTCCTCACTGAGCTTTGCAGACTGTAACTTCAGCTCTCTGTCCTATTTTTTTCTGACAGCTCAGACAAGCTTTATAAATCCTGCACTTTGAATGGATGTAGAGAAGAGAAGACTGCAGATAAACAGGCACAACTTATGTAGGGGGAGTTGTTTCATCCCTCTGTATCGCCTGAGGCCAGTCACTTCACTGGGTATACTGAAGGGTTTGCCACCACTTTAAGGTAAAAAAACACCCAGCATTTAGCACCACTTTAAATAGAACAATATCTACAATCAGTCAACAGCGGTCATTACGGCAACCTATTTACCTTATGGCAGTAGTGTACGGCGGACACAATCTGGCGGAAGAATCGGCGCGCTTCGCTCTCAGGGATCTGGTGCTTGTTATTAATGAAGTCGTAGAGCTCTCCGTTGCTGGCGTACTCCATGACGATGATAATTTTCTCTGAGCTCTCAAATACTGAGGAATGAATAAAAGAGGCAGGTATAGGATAACGTATCAGAATAAATGGAAGAGAAAAAACGTTAGATTGTAAGTGTCGGTCTACAGTTGTGTGATGGAAAGACAACACAGGCTGTTTCACTACACTGCTTTCATACACTCATTTGCATTTTGTCTTTTCATTTTACTTTCTATGCCAAATTGCTGAACGGCAGTTTTGCACTGCAACTGTGAGCCAATCACTTGTCTTGCCATTACGGTACAGCTCCATTCACCTACGTAGAAGAGTTTCCTCTTACAGAGTGACAGTTATGTGGTCATGCAACACTGTACCCATATGACATTTTTATACATTTTTCACACAAATAGAACTTTCTTTTGGTGGTATTTAATCACTGCTGGACTTTTTATTTTTTTTAAACAAACAAAAAAGGGCCGAAAATTTTTAAAAAAATAACTTTTTTCTTAGTTTCTGTTAAAAAAAATTGCAAACAGGTAATTTTTCCTTCGCTGATGTGCGCTGATGAGGCAGCATTGATGGACACTGATAGGCTGCACTGATGAGGTTGCACTGATCGTCAGCACTGATAGGCAGCACTGATGGGCACTGATTGGCATCAGTCGTGGGCACTGATGTGTGCTGATGAGGCGGCACTGATGGGTACCGATAGGCTGCATTGATCTGCGGCACTGATGGGCACTAATAGACAGCACTAAAGAACACTGATAGGTGGCACTGATGGGCACTGATAGGCAGTACTGTTAGGGCTGCATTGATAATCAGGAGACTGATGATCAGTCTCCTGATTATCAGTGCAGATGTCCCCTTTCACACTCGCCAGTTACCGGCTGTCTCCTCTCCTCACGCTGTGACAGCGCAAGAGGAGAGGAATGCCGATAACCGGCAAGTGTGGATTGGACACAGCTGATCACGTGGTAAAGAGCTGTTGTGATTGGCTCTTTCCGGAGGGAGGCGTGCAATCACGCCCTCCCAGAACTAGCCGATCGTGCTGTAGCCGTCATTTTGGTATGTTGGCAAGTGGTTAAAGAGTGTGTGAACTCAACATTTAATTTTCCTGATATGTGCCTGCTGTATCATGTACTTGTATAAGAAAGTATCCTGTTCTCTTCATATTGATCCCATTGTGTGAAATCCCTGGTGTTCCTGCCAGTCCCTCTGTTTTCATATTAAAACTGACCACACTAAGCAGGAGAACACAACACAGTCAGTTCTCTATCTATGCTGGGAACTCAGCCTGCTCTCCTCCAATGATCAAACTTTGTTCTGACATGCCCCCGCTGCACAGACATTCACTGGGAAGCCCTGTGTGTTGCTGTTTCCCCCCCCCCCCCTTCAGCTGGATACACACTATACAACTTTTTGTGTGATTTCCTTTGAATTTACCAAAGCCATGTAGTGCCTGATTACATACAAATTGAAACTGTTTAAACTACAGGTAAGCCTGTTATTAGGCTCACCTGTAGCTTCCCTGTATATCTCCTAAACCTGTATGGTTTAGGAGATATATGCTATACTGGCATGTGCCGACATCACTGGGCACATGCGCAGTGAAGAAACGGCCTCTGTGCTGTTTCTTCACTGACAGCGTGCCGCGATTGGCGGCTCCCGTGCGCATGCATGGGAGTGACGTCACGCGACTCCAGCCAGTCACAGCGCCGGAGTTCGCGACCCCATAAGGAAGAAGGGGCGAAGATGGACGCTCCCTGCTGCTGGGACAGCCGCGATGGCAGGTAAGTGGCACATATCGCATACTAGTCTATAATGCTTCTACATTGCAGAGTGAATAAACGGAAGTAAACCCATTAGGGTTTACATCAGGGTTTACTTCCTCTTTAAGGTTTGACCTCATATTATATGGTTTTGGTAAATCTAAAGGAAAAAAATCTGATGAAGATTGTATAGTGTGTATATTGCTTTATGCAACTGAGAACAGAGGGAATGTGATCACTTATTAAAAAGGGGAAAAAAGGTATTTATAATGTTTTTCATATCTATACACAAATGTTTTGCCTTTCATTTCCATTTTATACTAAATGGGATGTTTTACAAAGTGATTGTTTACAATCACTTTGATTATAGGGATCCCCATGATTAAGCCCGTGGGTGGGACGAAACGCGTCGGTGACCTGGATGGAGCCCGGGCTCAGGCTACTTTCACTCTTTACACATAGGGGATTTTGTTTGTGATGTGCGGCCTCTGGGACTTTCCCTTTTCTTCTCAGGGACAGAGCGTTGTCTCCCTGTAACAGGAAGCGCCTTAACAAGGGCTTTCCTGGCAGGATCACCAGGTATTATTTTAGCAGATTTAAAAACAACGAAATTAACTTTTAAAAACACATTAACATGTTACTTATATTTTAAGCACATCCAAAATCTACAGAGACTTTTTTTTTTTTTCGGTTAAGTTTACGAAAGACAAATGACTAACCTTTTGTCATTCAAATTCAGACTTCATAAAGAATATAACTGACTCGCAGAGTTTCAACGCGCTTTAATAATCAGCTCTCCGGAGATGCACCCCACCCAGACATTCTGGTTTGCCTGTGATGGACTGTGAAATTAAATGTTATACCTCCACCCCGCCGCCATCTGTTTTAGCTGCCTCCAATTTGTTCACGGTCTTAAAATCCGTCTGTAAGGAGAGCGGTGTGTGACGGGCGCTCGTTCCTGGGGAGGGGATACCATTGTGACTGCGGCTTTTAAAAGTTCACTCTGACATTTATAAGGTTGAGTTTACAGAGGATTCATTATATGGACCTAATAGCCGGATTTATGTGACCCGTGTCTGCCATGGAAATCCAGGCAAAGGGCGGCAGTAAATAATAATTCACAAGCAGGAATTTCCTAGTAAACTACGCTACAAGGACTTATATAGGCAGAATATTAAAAAAGCTCAATGGAATCCTAAAAATAGATATAACTAGTATACATGAGTTTTAAAGCTGAGGTTTAATCCACTTATATTTTGCCTTCTGCTGTTCCTTCCTTTCCCCCCGCCTCTTTTTTTAGACCCAGTGCTTCTCTATGCAATGCAAGCAGATCATGGCTGGTGGGAGGGGCTGGCAGAGTGCTGTGCAATGGTGGCCCGTCCATAAGGGGCGCACGGGCGCTGCCCCCCATCTGTACATCCGGCCCCCTGATCTATATGCAGGGTGGATTCCAATGGGGGATTTGTTTTTTTTAAACACGTGATTAGAGCCTGAGGCTGGCATGTGGGTTCCTCGGGAGACCCAGTCTATCCCTGCCTTGGACAGCCTCCCTGTTTGGATTGTATCTCACTAAATGATCCACCTACCTTACGTGGGACAGCATTTTTGGAAGTGCATTTAATTTGTGCACCTTAAGGGTGACACCTATTGACCTCCGCTCTGATTGACAGCCTATGAGACTTTTAAAGGGACACAGGGTTTATTCCCTGGGGGGGAGTTTTGTACGGGCTTAACCTTGTCCTCTCTCCTCCCATTTGTTGGCTCCTGTCATATTAAGTGAGGAGCGTTTAGGGTGGTGTAATTGATGGTGAGAACCGCCCTACATCGTTTGGTCGGTACCTATGGCATGGTGTCTTTTGTGGTCTCCCCCTAGTCCCGATGCCCCTGACAGATTTCATGTGAAAGGATCAGTTACGAAACAAACAAGCCCTGAAGAAGCGGATATCCATACCATGAAACATGTTGGCATTTCAAATGTAACGTGGAAAAGTGTATTTACACTGTGTTTTTTATATGTGGAGTGATTCCTATGATATATCCTCCCACTGGTTTTATATTTGTGTATATGTTTTTTCTATTTAACCGCTTGCCGACGGCTGATCGGCAATTGACGGCGACAATGTGGCTCTGTAACGCGAATCGCCGTCATACGACGGCGGCCGCGATACAGAGCCACTGTGTCCGGGGGGGTCCAGGGAGCGGGTCTGGCGGCTTCGATTGCCGCCGGCCACCCGCGATGCCCCCCCCGGAGCGAATGAGCGGAGGTCCATGTATGTAAACACGGACCTCCGCTCTGTGTGAGGGGGAAGGGAAGTGATCACAGCCTTCCTGTAAGTGAAGGCTGTGACCACTTCCTTTCCCCAGCTAGGCAAGTCCCCCTACAGTAAGAACACGCCCAGGGAACACAGTTAACCCTTAGAGCGCCCCCTGCAGGTTAACCCCTTCACTGCCAATGGCATTTACACAGTAATCAGTGCATTTTTATAGCACTGATCGCTGTATAAATGCCAATGGTCCCAAAAAAGTGTCAAAACATTCCGACATGTCCGCTGAAATATCGCAGTACCGCTAAAAATCGCAGATCGCCGCCATTTTTAGTAAAAAATAAAAAAAAAATAAAACCCCAAAAATGAATTCTCATCATCCGTAAATGCGACCACTTTTGCGCAAACCAATCAATAAACGCCGATTGCGATTTTTTTTATCGCAAATATGAGGAAGAATATAAATCGGCCAAAAACGGTGAAAAAAAATGTTTTTTTATATTTTTTTTTTGGATTTGTATTTTAGCAAAAAGTAAGAAATTTTGGTTTTTTTGCAAAATTGTCGCTCTTCTTTTGTTTATAGCGGCGATCAGAAATGACGCAGAGGTGATCAAATACCACCAAAAGAAAGCTCTATTTGTGGGAAAAAAAGGACGCAAATTTCGTTTGGGTGCAACGTTGCACGACCGCGCAATTGTCAGTTAAAGCGACGCAGCGCCGAATCGCAAAAAGTGCTCCGGTCCTAAAGCTGGAAATCCTTCCGGGGCTGAAGTGGTTAATAAACATTTATAAAAGAAATGTTAATATATGTGTCTGGAGAGTATCATTTAACTCCCATTTCTATATCTACCCTTACCCTTTTTCCAGGCTTCAAAAAAGGGTGGGCTTTGGGCGCAGAGATGCGCATTTCTGCGTGCATTCCCAGAAATGCGTGAAAAATGTAGCAAAGCGTGCCTCGCAAACTGGGAAAGCTACATTCACATCTGCGCAAAACATCTTGTTTCTTTTGCGTAACAGCATAGGACAGCTTGAATGGGCTGCCCAACAAAAATGCCAAAGTAGCTCCTGCACCTTTTTTTTTTTGCAGTGAGCCTTGCACATTTTTCAAACGTTTTGTTGCGCGACAAAGAAGTGCGGCTGCTACCCACACTTGGGGTGCAATTAAGAATTATTGACAACGCAAGTGCGAGGTGCGTTTTGCCGCATTTTTCATGCATTTCTGGGAATGCACGCAAAAACACACCCTGCACGCGTCCCCACAACTCCAAGGTGTAAATGGGGCCTTAAATGCATTGGCTGTCAACTCTTGATAGAACCTTATTGTAACAACTAAAAATACATATCTGGACCAGTCCTTATGGCTTGGCACTCTCTTCTATTTCATGCACGCTGACTTTCCATTCGGGCTCCATTGGGTAGTAGGCAGCTGCCACACTATCACTTGATTTATTAGGGACCCAGTGGCATCATTATGGTGGTGGGAGGTGAGGTGAGGATCTCACACTTTGGTGACATCTGCTAGAGGGGTGACTATCAAGTAGGAAGTGACATCCGACCATGTTGGCCCGAAACTAGGAAGAGCCTGACTGGGGGGGGGGGGGTGT
>BLSH010348868.1:884382-895704 GCA_018402905.1 Glandirana rugosa
CGGAAGATCCTGATGGGGGGGGGCGTGGCAGGCTAGACAGGAGAGATCCTGATGGGGGGGGGGTTGACAAGGCTAGACAGGAGAGATCCTAATGGGGGGGGTGGCAGGCTAGACAGGAGAGATCCTGATGGGGGGGGGGGTGGCAGGCTAGACAGGAGAGATCCTGATGGTGGTATGTGGGTGGAACCATGTTTTACAACTCCAGGTGACACCAACCCTAGTGATGCTACTGTCGGGGCATCCACCAAGCTTGGAGTCCAGTGCTCCACCACCCAAATTCTGGAATTATTCTGTGTTTGATAATTGAACCTGTACAATACAATGTATAAAACTAAGAAAAAGGGTTCTTGGATTTAAAGTAAGCTTTTCTGCATTCCTCCTCTAATCCCCATATTAAACTGACACAATTAGAGATAAATATACCAGCAAAAATGTATATCTTTCTGGCACAACCACCCCCAAAGGGAAAGTATATGAGTAGTTCTCCACTTTGACTTTGCTATGTGCGCATTGTTCTAAGTAAAGCCAAGCTTTTGCTGTAAACCTCCTTGATGCGTGTCATGGTCAGGATTCCATTTGCAGAGTAATTAATGATCATTAACTGGCTTAAACATGGACAGCCCCGCCAGGTGTCAGTCATTCGCTGTTATGACAGACATTTGTCTCCATACAACAAGGGGGCCACTTAATCCTACTGAGTGAAGAATTCCCGAGTGCCCGGGGAAGCCAATGTATATGATATGATATGTATGACATGCGCCCCAGGCTTGCACTGACCTTCGAAGACCTGAATGATGTGCTCATGTTTCAGCAGCGCCGTGATCTCTATCTCCCGCTGAAGGTGCACTCTGTCCAGTTCATCTGTGATCTTGTCTTTCTGGATGGACTTCACAGCCACCTAAAGAAAGATAAATGATATTTAACTTGACATTCTGCACTCATTTGTAAAATCCAGGTCTACCTTCTTGGCAAACAAGATGCATTTTCCAGATGGTACCGATGACCTTTCTTGTTTCCTCACTGTCTACAATATCAAGTATTTATTTTGCCCAAATTGGAATGTTCAGAATTTGATGGTTTTAGAGGGACTTGCAGACAAAGAAAACTTTGTATACCAGCGTTCCTCAGCCTTTTTTCAAGGCACCCTTTAAAATCTTCCACAATCTCAAGGCACCCAGTTCTAAAATGTAAAAACTACACTTGCAGTTTTACATGGATGCAATGGCCCACGTAGGACACCCAACATTAGAGGTGATTTATTTTTATGAAACAAATACACCTTTCCACACTGGTACTGACTGGACTGGTATTCCAGTGTTTCTCTTCTCCCTCGTGCAGCTAATGTGACCCTCAGTGCTGATGGAGGGGTGCAAGCAGGGACTTCCCCGTCTTCTTAGAATGCCAGCAGCTGGATCGCATGGTGCCAGTGGAGGCTGGTGCTCATTAAATTGGGGGGGGCAACACTGCGGGAAACGCGGGGGCAGGGGGTCATTCCCCCCGGTGGGAGGTGGGGAACACCAGTAACACCCACCCCCTGGCGGGAGACGCACGGACGGGAAGGCCTCCTTACCTTAGGAGGCAGATGAAGAGTCCTGCCCGGGATGACACTCCAACTTCCCCACCTCCTCCCTCCCCTGTCTGAGCTGGGGAGTCATGGATGTGCCTGGGCCACTGCGGGTGAGCCATCCCTGGAGACCTCGCTCCGTGGCCGTTGCTTCTCCTCCTGGCCGAACAGGAAGTGGGTCCTGAGACTCCCTGGCCACTCAAGTCTCAGGAGCCACTTCCTGATTCGCCGAGAGGAGAATCAGGAAGACAATAGTGAATATTAATTCGCTATTGTCACACAAGTGGGTGGGCTTGGGGCGCAGTGCTCTGTGCCCCGATACCACCCTTTTTGAAGCCAATTAGAGCCTCAGGCTCTAATCATGTGCTTCAAATAAAAAAAAAAACTTCATAGATTAAGGGCTGGGCGCATGGATTAGGGGGGTGGTGCCCCTGTGCCCCGTATAAACGAACTGCCACTGCATGGTGTCCAAAGTTTTTTGGTTTCACAATTAAAACATGTGGCGTTGTATAACGACAAAAAGGCAGGCTTGATTCACCACCAAACTTGTTGACAATTTTTGGGCAACTTGAGGATATTTTTAGGCATTTTACCAAAGCACCCTTGAAGAATCCAGAAGGCACCCCAGGGTGCCACAACACCCTGGTTGAAAAAGGCTGGTTTATACAAGGATTCTGTAGACATCTGCAACCATTGTGTCCAGACAAACATTCCATAGACCTCTGTATTATAATCCTGTAACTGTTGTGTCTATAAAAACCAAGGATCTTATGAAACAGGACAGAAATTGCAAAAATTAATGAATTTACACAGACACACCATAAAAGAAAATAACAAGGATAACCAGACCACTCTATGGAAGAAATTAATATTTTAGATCACATCAAATATCTTGGTTTAACTACCATTGATGAGTATGTTTGTGTGTGTGTGTTTTTTTGTTCATTGTCTTATCAGCCTTAGAGGAAGGAGGTACACCCTGAAAGCTTGCCCTGAAAATTTGATTGACAGTAATCAATTATTTTTGTTGCAAGCGCACTAATATGGCTACAATCTCCTTACAGCGGAGTTCCACCCAAAAGTGGAACTTCCGCTTTAATGGAAGGTGACAGCCCGACATGCCACAATTGGCATGTCTTACTTTTGGGGGGTGACCAGGGTTCACAGGGTCCCAGGTCCACTTCCTCCCCTGGTGACGCGGCTCCATTAAGGAAGTCTACCTTCCTTCCTGCCTCTTGGCGATCTTCTTGGATGCATCACAGGTCCCAGAAGATACGCCGGCCAGACACAAGACGCAGCGCGATTCGCATATGTGCAGTGCGCGCCTGGCTTTGAAGCCAAAGCCGGGTGCCCACACCTGTGATGCCGGCGCCGCCGAGGGGAGGGGGCGAAGAGCAAGCCCTCAGGCGACTGCATCTCTGGAGAGAGAGACAGGGCAGTGTCCAATTGTTAAAAGTCAGCAGCTACACTTTTTGTAGCTGCTGACTTTTACATGGGTGGAACTCCGATTTAAAGCGGAGTTCCACCCAAAAATGGAACTTCCGCTTTCAGTTTCTGGGCCACCTAGGCGACTCCTCCTCTCCCCCTAGGTGGCCTCTCCCTCCTGGTAATCTTCTGGGACATGTCATGTCAGAGTTCCTGGCCCCTAGGAACGTGCAGCGCGACTCGCACATGCGCAGTGCGTGCCCGGCCGTGAAGCCACAGCCGGTGCCGACACTTGCAATGGCGGTGCCGTGGGGAGGAGGGGGAGACAAGCAAGGCTTCCGGCGCAGCCATCGCTGGACCGCGAGATAGGTAAGTTACTGTTTATTAAAAGTCAGCAGCTACACTTTTTGTAGCTGCTGACTTTTAATAAACTAAAAAACGAGTGGAACTTTAAGAATGCAATGTCTATAGAAACATTCTGTAGCCCTCTGTACTGCATTTCTGTAACGATTGTCTCTAGACATTCTGTTAATATACTGCATGTACTACATTCCGTAAGTTATGTCTATACTAGTTTGGTATAATTATCTGTAATACAATTCTAAAGCTGTTGTGCCAATACAAACAAATCTGTAGAACCTTGAAACTCTTTGTGACTATGGGGTTGATTTACTAAAGGCAAATAGTCTGTGCATTGCAAGTGCAGTTGCTCTAGATTTGAGGGGAACATGCAAGGAAAATCAAAAAACAGCTTTTTTGCTTGCACATGATTGGATGATGGAAAGCTCTGCTGATTTCTCTCATTTCGGAGCTTTCCCTCAGATATAGCGCAATTGCACTTGCAGTACACAGACTATTTGCCTTTAGTAAATCAACCCCTATATGTACCGCATTCTATAGTCATTGTGTCTGCACAAGCAGTTTGTGGACCTCTTCTTTGTCTACATATGCATTTTATGTATATTTGTACTGTCCTAGAGGATCAGCCACATTTATATGAATAGGGGTACATTTTTTCCAACAGAAAGGAAAGTAGCTGGATTGTCAGGACCAGGGATCTGAACCCACAACCTCAGCTGTGTCCTGCTGTAGTTCTTCTTGCTGAGCCACCGAAGATGCTGGACAGCTCCCATTCTGATCCCTGAGAACAGGGATTTCCAAATTGTGGCCTACTCCTCCAACTGACACCAATGATGGGTCATTGTTTCCTTTCACTAATGCCGAGGCATTTTCTGCTCCTCCTGGCCACAGTCCGGCCCCCCTAAAGCCTGAAGGACAGAAAACTGGCCCTTTGCTCAAAAGGTTTAGAGACCCCTGCCTTAGGACAATCTTGCCTTGCCTCTTGTTTCTGATGAACCTTGAACTCTCTGCTCCTCCCATGAACTTCCTGATTTAGGTCTCTGCACTTCCTGTTTGCCAGATTAATGTGCTCTCTCCAGCCGATATCTTGCTCCTTCGCATACCTGCAGCTGTCCTTATTTCCACTTACCGACCTCTGTCTTGTTCCTTGACCTGCTTGATCCCAACCTGCAAACACTTGTTACTAACATTTGCCTTATTTACTGACTACTCTTCTTCTCGATCTCTACCTGCTATATCTGCTACTGGACCTCGGCTTGCTCACCTCCTGGTGGAGTGATTCTGAGGACTGCGACCTGGTACTTATATGCAGCAAAACCCATCTCCACCATCAGGATCTCTGGGGAACACCAATTAGTGCTTAGACCCTGCACCTCAGCTGTGTCTGTGTCTTCCTCCAGGGTGACCTGCTTGTGTACTTATCTATCTGGTTGGTTGGAGCCTCTCTACTGCTATAGCTACTGGTCTCTCAGCCTGACCCCTGACCGTGACTTGCATGAAGATCAATTGTTAGATCGGCATTTGTAAACAAATATAGCTGCTTTGATAAAAAAAAGACAAAAAGGTTTAATGTCACTCTGTTTTCCAGTCATGTGAAAAGGCTATGTACTGATAGAACATTGAGGACAGGTTACAGGGTGCCCTGGAGAATCAATAGGGATGGCTTACAGAGCATTCCGTCCCTGGTCTAATTTTACCATCATTACGTAATCACGTGCCAGCCAAATGGTGCTTGTAAACAGTGCAAGACTGATCAGCACGCACTGTCAAAACACAGTTGAGCAACAAACACATAGAAGTATTTTGACATATGGCAAAGGCGTTTGCTTTCAACATGCAGAGTCTCGTCTTTTTAACTTTAAAGTGTACCTTTCTACCATACCACCAGTTGCTTTGTGGGCTCATTAAATCGTCAGTCCCACAAGTCATCACGACAGTTACAGCAGAAACAATGTCTATCTTAGCATGGAGGTTCCCACTGCACTTTACATGATTGGGGCCCATTCACACCATCTGTGGTGGGCCGTCACTTGCTGAACACCATCCCAGTGCATAGACAAGGCACTGGGCCTATGTCCTATTGTTTCAGTTCACACCAATGTATCTCATTCTTTGTTTGTTTTTATATAATAAAAATGTATGCCAAGTCATACAGATCAGTCCAGATATGATTTTATATTTGTTACAAAGGTCTAAGAAGAGTTGACAGCCAACTCCTTGCGGGTGTTATGTATCCTCTTCATCAGGGCTACAATAGTAAGCATTATACAGTGTGTTATATTGTAGCCTTGATGAAGAAGGATCTATGCATAACCCTTGATATGTGTTGACTGTCAACTCTTGATAGACCATGCAGTGGTGAGTGCTGAGAAAAAGTAGGATATGCGGCATTTTTACACACCGCAGCATGTCGGGAGGCACCACATCACAGCTCACTGCAGTGTATAAAAATGAATGAAATTTCATTTTGTGACATTTCACTAAAGCAAACAAAAAAAAAAGAAGGTAAATAGTGCAATGCATAGCAACAACCCATTGCACAGCTCCTTCATAGTGCACACCAATGACCATAACCTGCAATGCTGGTGTGAAACTTATTGCTCCTGGACAAAGTTATTTCCGACACCTATCAGTGACGCCAACATTTCTCAAAATAAGTGTGCAAGTAGGAGCCAGAAATCCAGACTAAATAAAATCTGCACAAATAATGGATACAGACTTCAGTTGGTTGGACATTTGTAAGCCAGGGATCTACCCCCCCCCCCCCCCCACTTCCGCCCTTTAGAAAGTCTTCTTGCATAAAATAGAATATTGTGTCGCCTTGTCAATAATAAGCAAATAATTATTTCTAAATTATTTCTAAGTATAGTTTTCAAGTTCTAAGGTTTAAGAGAATCTGTTGTAAGTACAGAAAACTGCCCATTGACCTGCCAGAAATCCAGAGTGCTCCTAACTTTCTGTTTCCTAGGCTGCCTTTGCTGCAGTGAAACCCCAAGCAGTGTTGTCTCCTGGACTACAGAACTCTGCCTGTCTCCTAACACTTTCTGTACCTTTCAACATGCATACATTGATTTCTTTCATAGAAAAACAAGGCTGCTTCCTCCATTCCTAAAAGCCTGCCTGCACGTCATTTGTAGAGGGAGAGCTTTTGGGAGATGTGGTTCTGGTGGAGTGTCTACATCAGCATCCCAGCAGCTGCCCCTGCAAGAATTTTGCAAGCCTGGTGATGATATCCCAGGTAGTCGGGAAAAAATGAAAAAAGAAAAAAATATATTTCTTGGACATTATCTAGAGGTGGTAACTTTGGATAATATGAGGACACATTAACTTTTATCTCCAAACAAAATGAAATATTTTAGTGTGAATGGTACTTTCCTCAAAGTATATGAAATCCC
The DNA here is from genome assembly GCA_018402905.1 of Glandirana rugosa. Classification (NCBI taxonomy): domain Eukaryota; kingdom Metazoa; phylum Chordata; class Amphibia; order Anura; family Ranidae; genus Glandirana; species Glandirana rugosa. The sequence continues at coordinate 891,127 of BLSH010348868.1, forward strand.
TACTGCTCTGTTCCCTTTCTATCCTCAAATTCATTCCTCTTGATTCTGCCATTATGGCCCTTTGCGGACCTTCTAACATCGCACACACAAGCACCTCTCAATTTGCTACAGCGTTGCCACCCTCCCCAAAGGTCAGCCGAGTTATGTAGTCATACCACTGCCTTCTCCCAGTGATGTCTACATCCCAACATGTTTTTATAGGTGCGTGGATTGTGGTCTCAGGCTACCCATGTACTTCACAAATATGCATTGACTGTCCGCAAACTTTAACCAAACGCTATTTCCTAAGCTGGCTATACACTGTTAGATTTTCTTTTGAACAGTCATACAAAATTCTTAAAAATCTAAAACTCTGAGTCTTCAATGATGCCATCAATTTAGTTTGAAGGCTCTTATAAATGGCTTTAATTTGTTAAGATATCTAAATCTGCCAGTAAATCTAACACCCCCCCCCCCCTCTCCAAATGAGAACCACAGTCAACTTTTCTCAACTGAGGACCAAGTTACGGCCTCCTGCACACTGCACGTTAAAAAACGTTCTAAAAACGTCAGTAGCTTAGTAGTGAGTTTTTCAGCTTTCTTCAGCGTTTTCAATAGCGTTTTTGAGCAGTAGCGTTTGTTTTCCAATGGACCAAAAATGTTTGTGAGACGCGTTTTTGAGCAGTAGCATTTTTTTTGTTTTTTTGCCAATGGACCAAAAACGGCGTGAGCCGCATTTTTGCGCGTTTTGGAGCAGTAGCGATTTTTTCTTTTGTTTCCTCAATGGCTCTAAAACATCCAAAAACGTTAGCGAGCAGCGTTTTTACATGTTTTTGTGCGTGTGAGCGTTTTTACAGCTGAAAAACATCTCTCAGAACCCACTAGTCTTGGGTTTTTTTTTACAGCTCAGAAACGCCCCAGCTAAAAACAGTTGATAACAGCCTATGTGTGCATGGAGACATAGGATAACATGGAGACATAGGATAACATGGAGACATAGGATAACATGGACACATAGGATAACATGGACACATAGGATAACATGGACACATAGGATAACATGGAGACATAGGATAACATGAACACATAGGATAACATGGAGACATAGGATAACATGGAGACATAGGATAACATGAACACATAGGATAACATGAACACATAGGATAACATGGAGACATAGGATAACATGGACACATAGGATAACATGAACACATAGGATAACATGAACACGTAGGATAACATGGACACGTAGGATAACATGGACACATAGGATAACATGGAGACATAGGATAACATGGACACATAGGATAACATGGACACATAGGATAACATGGACACATAGGATAACATGGAGACATAGGATAACATGGAGACATAGGATAACATGGAGACATAGGATAACATGGAGACATAGGATAACATGAACACATAGGATAACATGAACACATAGGATAACATGGACACATAGGATAACATAGACACATAGGATAACATGAACACATAGGATAACATGGAGACATAGGATAACATGAACACATAGGATAACATGGACACATAGGCTAACATGAACACATAGGATAACATGGAGACACAGGATAACATGAACACACAGGATAACATGGACACATAGGATAACATGGAGACATAGGATAACATGGAGACATAGGATAACATGGACACATAGGATAACATGGACACATAGGATAACATGGACACATAGGGTAACATGGACACATAGGGTAACATGGACACATAGGGTAACATGAACACATAGGAGAACATGAACACATAGGATAATATGGACACATAGGATAACATAGACACATAGGATAACATGGACACATAGGATAACATGGACACATAGGATAACATGAACACATAGGATAACATAGACACACAGGATAACATGGACACATAGGATAACATGGAGACATAGGATAACATGAACACATAGGATAACATGGACACATAGGATAACATGGAGACATAGGATAACATGAACACATAGGATAACATGAACACATAGGATAACATGGACACATAGGATAACATGGAGACATAGGATAACATGGACACATAGGATAACATGGAGACATAGGATAACATGGAGACATAGGATAACATGGACACATAGGATAACATGGACACATAGGATAACATGTTGGGGAGCTTATTGATTGTAGGGAAAAACGTTTGAAGCTAAAAACAGCAGCTGTAAAAACGTCCTGTGTGCATGAGGCCTACTAGTTAGAATTCTGTTAGTTTAAATAAAAAGTGAGAAAATTTTCAATCGTTCATCTTCAATTTTTCTTATCACCACAGTTGATGATTGATTGTCAATTTGTCCCAATCAACCATTGGAAAATTGAATGAATGTTTTTGAAAGCAAACATTTTTTTGAACAAAAGTATTCCTCCTAGCTTTAGTTTGGGGCCCTCAGACAGTAAAGCCTAAACTTTATCCTTGCCAAATCTAAGTTAGTAAACATTCACAGGGCATCCTGTTTGTGTTCGGTCTACGTGAACTCTTCCACTGCGCACTTGTGCCATTTACCGTATTCAGACGCGGACATGTTTATGTGGACATGCGGCTTGTACTCGGAATATCAGGAAGCTTTTATCTCTCCTAGAAGGCTGCTAACAGCACTTAGCTTCCGGCAGACTTAACCACATCCTCCTCTGACTAATGTGTCTGCGATAAAGCCTGGAGCGCATGATAAGAAGCTCAGAGGTGTCTGTGCTGGCTCTTCTCTACAAATTTCTGTATCCAGTGATTCACTGGAAATTTGGAACCATTATGGTCCAATGGCAAAATATTTTCGTAAGCTCAGCAATTTTAACGCCTTATTGCAAAATTACAGAAAGAAAACGCCCAGTATTCCAGAAACCATGCAGCCTTCCTACGTTCAATTTCACAACATGCCGTCCTACACTTTGCTATCCCAACAGCATGAAGTGGGTTATTATTATTATTTTTATCATTATTATACAGAATTTATATAGCGCCAACATCACTTTACAACATGGGGGCAGACAGTACAATTACAATACAAATCAATACAGGAGGAATCAGAGGGCCCTGCTCGTTAGAGCTTACAATCTAGAAGGGACGGTCAAGAGGGACAAACGGTAATAACTGTGGGGGATGAGCTGATGGAGGAAATGAAAATGCAGATGTTAGGTGTGGGTAGGATAGGCTTCTCTGAAGAGAAGGGTTTTCAGGGATCGTCTAAAAGCTAATAGAGTAGAAGATTTCACTTAGACCCCTTTCACACTTGTGCGAGTTGTCCTGCGATTTGGGACTGCAAAGTCGCATGATACGTCGTTCCCCATTATTTCCAATGAGTACCATTCATATCTGTATGACTTTCAAGTCAAGCCGACTTCAAAGTAGTCCCTGCATTACTTTGGTCCAACTTTGATGCAACTTGAGGTCCATAGACTTCAATGTTAAACCCTCAAAGTCTCATGCAAATCGCACCTGAATAATATAGATGCGGTTTCTGTACTACTTTGTAATATGTTTTCATTGAGCCAAAGTTGCAACAAAGTCGTAATGATCCCAAATCGCGATAAAATCGCGGCAAAAAAATCGGGTCACACAAGTGTGAAAGGGGCCTTAGATGAACTTAAGCTGACTATAGATGGATAACATTTTGAAGGCAAATTTTTCAAAAAATTCTTAGGAAAATTTGTATGCAAATTCTCAGTGTGCCGTTCAAAAGATTTTGTTCGCTTTTAACATTTGATTTTGAAATGAAAAGACTTTACCGAACGAAAACCTAATACACTGATAGAAATGTATTCCTTCATTCAAAATTTTCCATCCTGCTCCTCAAATTTTCTTGGCACTGAGGTTAAACGTCGATTTGACCCCACTAATGATTAGAAAAAACAGCAAACTTTTTTAAAACCTTCTTTTCCTGAGAATTTCATTCAAAATTCTAACCTTCTATGGCCAGCTTTACTTTTGGGCTGACAACGTTTTTCTGGACTAAAATTCTTAGCAGTGATTGTCAGCCCTACCTGCTGGACTACAGAATTCTGCCCAACCCCACCCTTCTCTGTTCCGCTCCACATGCATGCATTGATTTCTTTCCCAGGAAAACAATGTTGCTGCCCCAACTTATAAAAGCTCATCCACACATTTGACTTGATAAAATGTTAATGGTTCTCCAAACATTTGGCGTACAAAATACCAATGTAGGCCTTATTCATGTGGGGTTTTTTTACAGCTGATTCATGATTCTCAGTTGACAAGCAGGTCGGAGGGCTCCTGAACACCTGTTTTTTGGAAGAAATCTCATTGCACCATGTACTCTAGATAGGGTTGCCACATCATCCCTTTAATCCAGGACACATATTGATAGCACAGGTTCTGTGGCTGATTAAGGTGGTAATTAAGCTCACTTGGTGCCTTAGCTGCATTAAATTAGCCCAGTGGTTCTCAACTCCGGTCCTCGGGCCCCCCCAACAGGTCAGGTTTGCAGGATAACTGAAATACATCACAGGTGATAGAATTTTACTGCTCAGTGATTGCAGTATTCTAGTCTGCATCTCCCCAAGGTAATACTTAAAATCTGGCCTGTTGGGGGGGCCC
>BLSH010348868.1:895796-917088 GCA_018402905.1 Glandirana rugosa
GTACAGTGAAAATCGTCCACCAAGACGGTGGTTTGCCCTGGGGTTGACACAGACGTCGTCGGAAAGAGTTGGGAAAATCGTATCTCCTTTGGAACTTTATTGAAAAACCAGAGTCGGTTGGGGACGATTATTAATGATATCGATGTCGAGTGCAATCTAATCGCACTTCTTTTGAACTTTCTTACGAAGAATGGAAACACCAAAAAATCCTTTTTACAGGGACATGTCTATCGACTTTTCTAATAACCACAGTTACCAACGAATGGACTTTAACGAATAACGAATTTCGTCTCAAGGTGAGCAGGCGCAGCCATCGCTGGACCGGGAGACAGGTAAGTTACTGTTTATTAAAAGTCAGCAGCTACACTTTTCGTAGCTGCTGACTTTTAATAAACAAAAAAACGAGTGGAACTCTGCTTTAAGCAATAAGCAATTTCAGGTAAGCAACCATTGACACCAATAATCTTTTCAGCTATCTGTACAGGGACATTTTTCCTAAAAAACCACAAAGGTAAGAAGCATTCTTTCAAGTTTTCTTCACGCTAATCTAACGTGAGCTGTAGCTATAGTAATTATTAGCAGGGGTTGGCTGAGACCAAAAAGTTATTTCAAGGTTTCCTCTATGCTAAAAGGGTTGAGAAAGGCTGCTGCAGACACAGTTGGGGTCCCGTTTGGTGGCAGAACCACCTGCTAAAAGTGACATGCTGTATAAAATTTGCCAAAGATGACCTTGGTAATGTTTACAGGCATTTCCACCAACAATTATAACTTGCTGATGGGTGGTCAAGGCATGGTAAAAACATGTATCAACCGCTCGTTTTCACTGTCCCTTTGACGCCCCGAGGCCTTACGGAATGAGCCAAATAATGGTTGAAGTTGAATGCATGGAAATAGTTTGTCAATATTTTGCACATATAGAGGATGATGGTGAAGATCATTGTTTGTGTGCATAATAAACATTTATGCACTCTAACATAACAGCTTAAAGCCTCGTACACACGGTGTGATGGTCGTACGAAAATGGTCGTACAACAGCTTGTTGCACAATCTTCCGACCATTAGAACAGTCGATGTGCGGCAGTCGTACAACAGAAGTTGGATGAGCAGACTAGAAAACGTTTGTTGTACAACAAGACATCTTACGACTGTTGAACCGTGTGTACAGAGAAGTTGGGCCAACAAGTTGTATGTGCAAAACACGCATGCTCAGAAGTCAGGAACGACCAGAAGTGTCCGTTCTGGGAAACCTACGTTCCTAATTCACAAATCACATTCACCTGAACTCCCTCTTTATACGCTCGTAACACTTCACCACGTTAGGCTTGGTCGTACGATCGCTTAGTGCATGTCAGTATGAGAGACACAACAGCCGACATACGATTTTGGACGTACGACCGTCACATCGTGTGTACGGGGCTTTAGTTGTGAAATGCAATACGCCATGATAACACACTTCAAATTCTTCTATAACCACCAAGCATACTTTATAGGACCCATTGTGTGTAAAGAGAGGGCTTTTGGGAGATGTACGGTAGATATGGGGGCATGGCTACATCGGTAGGAACTGGCCTTCCTTCTAGAATTTTACAAGACTGGTGATGAGGTTCTTTCCATAGGAGTAGAGCTGCACAATTAATCGTTAAAAGATTGCGATCTCAGTTCAGCCCCCCTCACAATCTCAACCCGACATTTCCTCGATTCTATGTGACAAGTGCAGAGCCGCTCAGAGCTTTTTAAAAAAAAAACAGGCAGTCTGCCAATTTTCAAAACCTTTCTCAGTTGTGAGCTACCTATAAACATTTTAATGTTTTGTTCTATTAGATCAGAGGAATTAAAGTGGTTGTCAAGTCATGACAACCACTTTAACCTACAGGTAAGCCTATAATCAGGCTTACCTGTAGGTTCCCTGTATATCTCCCAAACCTGCACGGTTCAGGAGATATACAATGTACTGGCATGTGCCAATGTCATCGGCACATGCGCAGTGAAGAAACGGGCCTCTTGCTGCAGTTTCTATGGGGCCGTGCCGCAACTGACGGCTCCCGCGCGCAAGCCCGGGAGTGATGTAGTCGCGGCTCTGGCCAATCACAGCACCGGAGCCGCGAACCCGGAAGTAGCTTCGGGTGGAAGATGTCGACCCTGTACTCGGAGTGCCGACTCCGATACCGGGCTTGGTTCTAAGGTAAGTATTTCATAATCAGCTAGTATGCGGTGCATACTAGCTCATTATGCCTTTCTCTTGCAGGGTTTTATTTTATTTTTTTTTGTGACTTTGCAATCTCTTTAACTTCAGTCTGTAAATTAGGTCAGTTTAACCACTTAAAGACCAAACCTTTTTCTGCCACTTGTTGTTTTCAAGTTAAAATCAGTATTTTTGCTAGAAAACTACTTAGAACCCCAAACATTATATATATATATATATATATATATATTTTTAGCAGAGACCCTAGAGAATAAAATGGTGATCGTTGCAATATTTTATGTCACACGGTATTTGCTCAGCGGTCTTTTCAAATGCAATTTTTTGGGAAAAATTACACTTTCATGAATTAAAAAAAAACTAAACAATGAAGTTAACCCAATTTTTTTGTAGAATATGAAAGATGATGTTACGCCGTTAGAGAATCGTGATCTTTATTCTAAGCGAAAAAAAAAATTTGTGATTCTCATTTTGGCCAGAATCGTGCAGCTCTACATAGGAGTGGGTCATGGTGGACCAGACCTGACCTTTTGATCATTAGGTGGAGCAGTTCCTTATTTCCTAATCTCTTGTGCCAACCATAACGCTTTCCCATAATAAAGAGGATGTGTGATATAACACCGACTTATCTGCTTATTCAGTTGGTTTCAGGTCACAAAGAGCCGTCAGCTTTGCCTATAAGCCTGCGGCCCACCCTATGTGATCGGCGGTGGTAATATGAAGTAACGCTTCCTTCCCTGTGTTCCTGATACAGATCATTCCATGAATCTTATGAACTGCACAGCTGCAAAGAACATTTCATTCACCCCCATGGAAGTAAGGAAAGTTTTCTTTTCAATCCCCAGAGGAATCTCAGGCTCCAATATTTCTTTATATATAAAATTCTTCCCGTCTACTGCAATGAGAATTCTTCTGGAATGTTGGGTATGTCTGGAGCCATTAAAATTCCTCCTAGCACATTGTGGTCTTAGAATAAGAAGGAAATATGGAGGTGGGAATGTAAAGATAATGAGGATTGTGATAAAAAAAAAAAAGACCCCCCACATTTATCAAAGTGTCTGATAGAAAAAAAAATGCTTTCTCCAAGCTAAACCTTTCTAATCTGCATTGGGCGAATTAAAGGGAAGGTCTGGTTGAGATAAGCTGGGGGTTAAAAGATGGATTTATTAAAGATATAATAAAACCAAAAGCAAACATTTATTATATTGCAGGTTTCCAATTCTACGATGTGATGGCTGCATTAGCTTTGTTTCCTAAGATTTACTTCAATTATTCTCACCTGGTGATACAGCCAGTGAGTCCCCATTAAAGCGCAGTTCCGCCCCCCAGCAAAAAAATTAAAGCGGAGTTTCACCCAAAAATGGAACTTCCGCTTTAAGCACTCCTCACCCCCTTACATGCCACATTTGGCGTGTAATTTTTTTTGGGGGGGGGGGCGTGTGTCCCCAGGTTTCAGAGGGACTTCCTGTCCCTCTTCCACCTCTGGGCCGCCTAGGCGACTCCTCCTCTTCTCCTAGGCGGCCCCTCCCTCCTGACGTCACAGGTCCCAGAAGATTGCATGGCCACTAGGAATGCGCAGCGAGACTCGCGCATGTGCAGTGGGTGCCTGGCTGTGAAGCCGGGCCGGGTGCCCACACTAGGAGTGGCAGGGCCATCGGGAGGAGACAAGCGAGGCTTTGGGCACAGCCATCGCTGGACCGGGAGACAGGTAAGTTACAGTTTATTAAAAGTCAGCAGCTACACTTTTTGTAGCTGCTGACTTTTAATAAACAAAAAAAGAGTGGAACTCCGCTTTAACAGTCAACAGCTAACATACTGTAGCTGCTGACTTTTAATATTTTAATTACTTTTTAATGAATTACCTGTCCTGGAATCCAGCAATGTCGGCACCCCAGCCGATGTTTCCATCGGCTCTCGCGTACTGCCACCGCCATTTATAGTAAGGGAACCCGGCATTAAAGCGGTTGTATCCCCTAGAAAAAAACAAACAAAAAATACCTGCATGGCCAAGGCACAATGAGCTAGTATTCAGCGCATACTAGCTCATTATGAAATACTCACCTCAGGTCCGCCCGGTCTCCGAGGAGGGAGCTGCCATCTTAACTCCGTGGATCGTTCCGAGCTGTGAGTGGCCGGAGCCGCGAAACGTCACTCCCGCACATGAGCTCAGAAGCCGGTCTTTGCGGCGGACTTTCCGGCAGGGTCCAGCGCTATGTGCAGGGCCTTGCTGGGACATCACTGCGCATGCGCCTGCTGATGTCAGCGGCGCTTGCAGTGAGAAAATCTCCTAAACCGTACAGGCTTAGGAGATATTAATTTTACCTACAGGTAAGTCTTATTGTAGGCTTACCTGTAGGTAAAAATCATATTTTGATGATACAATCACTTTAAAGCCTTTTTGCTTCACAGCCTCACAGCCGGTTTCCTACTGCGCATGCATGAAGCGCGCTGCCCTTTCTGAATGGCCCGGTGGCAGGGGAAAGAGGAGGGGAGCCGAACTTCCGAGTGATCTCGCCACGGTGAGATCTCTCTGAAGTGGGGGCGGGTACCTGTCAAAAACACGTACCCGCTCTCCCCTCTCCCCTGAGGCTGATCCCCTCCGCACAGACTGACAATGCTGCTGTTCAAAGGTGCCCCCGGTCTCCTTCATCCAGAGTGGGGACGCTCTAATACAGGAGGTGTGTTACTGGCCAGTTCACCCGGTGAAAATAGAGGGGGAAAAGCCTAAAAAAAATAAGAAAACTAATGCAAACACCACATCTGATGATTGGTAAGCTGCAATGTATTAATTTCTGGTTTTGGGCTTGTTACTGCTTTAAAGTCCTATAAACGCTTTGTCAATTATTATAGTAATGCAGGCAGGCTTCATAAATAATAAAAACTGAGTGTTTTTTCTAGTTTTTTGCAGTTCTATTTTCTTGCAGCCAGAGTTCGAATTCCCTGTGCTACTGACATACTAGAGAGTCAGACCTCTGCCCAACACTGAGTGCAGAAGTCCGGGTCTGCGGCGGTCTGACATTCCCCCTACCTATTGCTCCAATAAACAGCTGAGCGTGAGCACTGTTGATTCTGATGGGGGATCCATGTTGAATTAAATACTCACTTCAGAAAGGAAAACAAATTACCCTTGCAGTACTTTGCAGTACCTTCCCCACTCATGCATCTCAAGAGTTAAATACTCTAGGGGTAGAGGAAAAAGGAGTAAAGTTGGCCATACACATACAGATTTTTTCAGAACAGCCTGCAGGCTGCATGCAAAAAATCAAACAGATTCCTCAATGCGCGCTACATAGGGCAGGTGGAAGGATTTCCTGCTGTAGCTATTGTGCTCTGCCAGTTGTCAAAATACCCAAACAGTGTCTGCATCTGATTGGATGCAGGCACTCTTTGGCTGACAAGTTTCAACCCGGCTCCTTAATTTGGGTGAGAGGCACACGATAGCACCACCGATTCTTGCCAACTGTCCCGGATTTGCCGGGACAGTCACGGATTTTATTAAGCTGTTCCGACAAGTCCTTGTCCCGAGTTGGCCACCTGAAATCAGAGCCGCAAGGATAACTTACCACTATTCCTGTCATTGCTGCCCGCCACATGCCTGTACATCATCAGAGCATTTCTGCCACTGCTGATGGGTACCCACATCATGTCTGCACATTACTGGGACTGAAATCTCCTCCTCCTACCTTCCCTAGCAGTCTCAGGTGCTCTTGTGCCGGATATGTACACCCCCTAGGTCAGTGGTTCTCAACTCCGGTCCTCGGGACCCACCAACAGGCCAGATTTTAAGTATTACCTTGGGGAGACGCAGACTAGAATAATGCAAACACTGAGCAGCAAATGATATCACCTGTGATGTATTTCAGTTATCCTGCAAACCTGGCCTGTTAGTGGGTCCCGAGGACCGGAGTTGAGAACCACTGCCCTAGGTGAAGCCTCCTCCTTGTTGGCAACCCACTGAGTGAATTTCAGCAGGTTCATCAGAAAACAGATGAAATTTGCTCTGTGTATGGTCAGCTTGACACTTAGCTTATTCCTTGATCCCCCATCTGTGCAACAGGACCCCTGAAGCTTCTACTTTAAGCATTCCGGCCTGCGGTCAAATGCTGACGTCATCACATATAATGTAGGACCAATAGTCCTGCTTTGTATGTGAGGACAGCGAGGGGTCGCCCACAACCAGGAGTATTGGACAGAAGAGGAGAGCACTAGAGCAATCGGGTGATCAGCTTTAAATGTGATGAGTAAATTTTCTTTGCAATTGGAACCTCTCCATTATGTAGTATGTAACGACTGATGGGTAAAACCTCTCAAAATGACCAACGAATCCTCAGAACGGTCACTGTGCCATTGCAATTTGGTTTGTTTGAGATATGCAATTCATGTTGTTTGTATATCCTCTATAGATCATGGAATCTGATTGGCTGCCTTGAGCAACAACTCTTCCTGTGTTCTACTTCCTCCAGCTCAGCCTCGATGTTCCCATTACCCAACTTCTGTCTTCCTTGATGCAATCCGGTTTCAAATGATGCATCAGCAGTCCGACAGCCACATGTGGGCACGGCTTCCGAGCATGCCGAGGAGAGTCAGCAGCACACTGTAACTGAGAAAAGTCTGACACATTTTTTTTGGCATGTCCGACGGGAATTGTTTTCAAGAAACCCAAATTTAGCAATGCCGCCTCTTTATCTTTACATTGCACATATTTCAGTATTTTGGTGCTGACTATTTCATGAAATAGAACTTCTAAATTTATCCCAAGATTGTTGTGGGCTGAGGGAATCTATAGCCTGCATTTTCTTGTTCCCTGTTCAAAATGATTCAGTTTTGATAAATATGGGCCCATATATGGGCAGTATTAAAGCCCAACTCCAGTCAAAATCAAGAACACGGGGACCTCAAGCTAACTGGAGGGAAGTTCAAAACTAATCTTAGAAAGTATTATTTTACTGAAAGGGTGGTTGATGATTGGAATAAACTACCAACAGAGGTTGTGAGACAGTCAACAGTAAATGGCTTCAAACATGCTTGGGATAAACATAAATCCATAGTCAGACAACAAGGTTAATGTAAAAAAAAAATTAAAAAAAATAAAATAAAAAGGGGCAGACTTGATGGACAGTCTTTTTCTGCCGTCACTTTTCTATGTTTCTATGTAAAATGTTATTCTTTGGTTTTGGAAAGTGCGGGGAAGGGTTTAGATTTCTGTTTTTATCTCTTCCCCATTGGAGGGATTTCCTTCACTTCCTGTCCTTGTTAAACTTGTACTAGAAATGGGGATATGGTTGTCACCCAATTGGGCACAAGCAGTGGTAAAAACATTGTTCTTATGGTAATTAACATCCTACAGCTTAGGACCATGTTGCATTACCATTTCTGGTGGATGAAACCTATTGGCAGTGACGTGATCATTAAAGCTAGCCACACAGGTAGTATTTAGTCTGAATTTTTTTCATACGGAAATTCTGAAGAATCCTTTGTTAGATCATGAGATAGTATCATGAGTGGCTCAACAAGTTTTGTTGGGAAGCCCAAAATATTTTGTTTGTTTATCATGTGAATGACTGAGTTTTAACATTCGATTTCAGGATGCACGAAAGTCTTGTAATGTTTGTCATATTCCCCGCTTTCCCTTCTTTCCTCCACACTGTGCATATTAATTTCCTAAAGTCTCCCCTGATATGTTTTATCCCTCAGACCTTTCAACCATTTTTGTTACCCGTCTCTGGACTCGTTCTAAGTGCTGTTATAACTGGTGAGCCCATTGGAAGATTTCCCTTCTGTTCCTACACCAGTGACAGCCATAACATTTTCCAATTTCCATCACTATCAGTATTGGTGATGATGGTCATCTGAGCCATTACACCAAACCAATGCACTCCTGCGCTCAAGGGACCTCTGGCTCTGATGAAGAGGGTTCGCCCTGGAAACACGTCAGCCTTTGTCCTATGGTGAACATCCAGGTCCTCTGCTGAGGTTCTACCATCGTCTCCATTGGATGTATTGTTGTATTCCAAAAGGTTTTAATATCAGCTCCGCTTGTGAGTATATGGATTTTATCTACATAAATTATTAAACTTTTTAATGGTACGGCACAAGGTCGGTGCGCCTCTCTTGTTTGTTCTTTCTTTGCTCATCTGAGCCATTAACCATGAGCTAACTGAGGAGGCTAGCTTGAGACCAGGGCATGAAGCACCTTAGAGAGGATGCTACATTGGACCGGTTGCAAGAGTGGAGGGAGCCTGGATTGGGGTAAATACTAGTACACATGGGCCGAATGTCTGGTGGCATTGGCTGGTTCAATAAAAACCAGCCAACATTTGACCCATGTATATGGCAGACAATCCGACAGAAGCCAGCCATTCTTCCACCTTCTGTCGGACGTGCATGCTGGAAAAACCAGCAGCCGACCGCCTCCCGCTCAGTACTCTCTGTCAGGGGGGGTTGTCCCCCTGTCAGAACACAATAGATCATCAGGGGAGATCACTGTACTAACGTCAGATTGTTAGTACAGCGGCTCCAACCTGAGCTGTGGTGTGTACTAGGCTTTAGTAATACATCTTATCCTTGCAACCCTACACTAAACAAGCATTGAACCCTTGCAGATTTGGGGGGGCTGCAAGGGTAGCTTTTGTCTAATTCCTGTAGGTCAGTTTTAGGCCTAATGCACACAGGACGAAAAAAAAAGCATTCTAAAACCACCAGTAGCTTTGTAGCGAGTTTTCCAGCCCTTTTCAGCATTATTGCACTAGCTTTTGTGAGCGTTTTTCCGCGTTAGCAGTTTCTTTTTTATTCGATGGATCAAAAACGTCCAGCCGCGTTTTTGAGCGTTATTACACAACTCTCTCAGAACCCACTAGTCTTGGGGTTTTTTTACAGCTCAAAAACGCCCCAGCCAAAAACAGTGCATAACAGCCTATGCGTGCATGAACACATAGGATAACATGATGGGGAGTTTATTGAATGTAGAAAAAAAAAGCCAAAAACAGCAGCTGTAAAAACGTCCAAAAACGTCCTGTGTGCCTGAGGCCTTAAGAGCAGTTGTACTTGGTGATTCTGCAAAGGGTCACCAATGGCAGATTTGCCAGTGTGACATCAACCATAGTGAATGGAGCCTTTAGTTCCAAGTGCATGTGAGAGTGAAAAATGATTTGCCTATACAACGAGAAAGTAAAAACCAAGCGTAGACGATACAAAATCTAACAGAAGAGTAAACGCAAAGATGTCATCCTGACCCACCACATCCGGGTTGGGTTTCCTGTTTCTGAAGCTAATTGAAGTAGACTTGATTGAATAAATGTGACCTTTGTTATTCAAAGGGGCATGTCGCTCTAGCAAAGGATGTGCATTGGGTACATTTTTATGAGTTCCAGCAGTTCCTGAGTCTAGAGGCTAAGCTTCCCGCATGGCAGTGTTCCTGTCACTTGTCATTAGCAGACCAGACTACGCAATGTGCAGCCACTAATGACAGCTTAAATGGTCAGATGTTAAATACACTCCTTGGGAGGAGATGTACTTACAGTGAATATGAGATTCAGCAATGAATAGCAAAGACTTGGTACTCTGCTCAAAGGCTGTGAGATTTTACTCAACATGGGTGACCATGTCATTCTAAATGTGTCCATATACACTAGTAGACATCAAAAAAGCCATACATAGGTCGAATTCTGAAAGAATTTTCTTTCAAAAATCATAACTGAGAATTTTTGTTCAAATTTCGCACCATTAGTGGGCTGCACTAATAGCTGATTTTTGTGCGGCCATCGCATTTTAGTGATTGGGTATGTTGGAAATTGTTTTGAAAAGTGAACAAATTTCTAATCAATGATGGGAGAATTTTGCAAGAAATATAATCGTAAAAGAAATGTGAATGAGCTGTGACCTGGAAAGAAAAGAAGGTTCTTTTCTGTAGCAACGTGAGGTGAAAATGAAGGCTTGGTTGTTTGAATTTCGAAATCAATGGTGGCACCATCGGATTACAAAATGCACTAAATTTCTGTTTTTTGAAAGAAAATTTGTTCGGAATTCGACCCACGTATGGCCTGCATAAGGCAACAAGCACAATGTGTCGCTGCTACTTCACTGTCCAATCACAGGCTGGGGGCAGGGAGGTGACCTACCTGTAACTGCAATAGAGAAAAGTCAGGTCATCTAGCTGGCTATGCTGTCTAGCATAGATGGTGCAAATCTCAGGACTTGATGGATAGAAATACAAACTCTTTGGCAGGTAACACAATATGGTATACACTATATGGCCAAAAAAAGTGGTTTAAGTGTTCCCAGTGTTAATACTACAGTATACAAAGACATTGTAGACAATTGTGCTTTTCCACCCCTGTGGCATCAGTATGGTGAAGACCATTTTCTGTTACAGCATGACTGTGCCCTGTGTACAAAATCAACTCCATAAAGACATGGCTTGACCAGTTTGGTGTGGAGGAATTTAAGTGTCCTGCACAGAGCTCTGAAATTAACCATATTGGACATCAATGGGATGAACTGGAGCACCAAGTGTGAGCCTGGACTTCTCATTCACCATCAGTACCTGACCTCCACTATGCTCATTTTGGCAAATTTTTGTGGAAAGCTCCATATTACTGCTTATGGTTTGAGAATGGTGTGTCCAACAGCCTCATATATGCAATGGTTTAGGTATCTACAAGTATTTGGCTATATAGTGTATTTAGCTGTTTGCCTGATGTTCAAGAGATGACTGGGTGTCGTGACTATCCACAGTGAGTCCACCATCATTGTTCTATGCACCGTATCACTGAATTACTCATGGGGGTCCAATGCTAGCAAAATAATTTGAATTGCACGAAAACCTTTTTTTGCCCTTAATTAATGAGCATAATTAGCATGCATGTTCTACGAGATAGTTTTTCTTTAGCAGACACCTGTGACCTTTAGCCAAGGAAAAAAGAATAAACTAGCAGCTAAGGAATTCCAACAAGGTCATTGGCCTTTTACCTCAGTTAAGATCCGCTAAGATTGCAAGGTTCTCCACCTGTCTGTCTTTCCATGACACATTTGTTCAGTTTGTTTACAGCACCAGGTAACAAGTGACATCAATCGCCAAGATACTGATGTCATCCAGAAAGCACTGTAAGTGTGCTATAAAGCAGAAAGTGGGATCATAAAAGTGGTACTTTATAAGGTGTGGGATGGTGGTTCTGGATCCAGAGTTGGTTTCCATTATCAAAAAAAAAGTCCATATTGTAGAGTCCAATGACCCTGGTTAGGCAGAATACGGACACAAAAGAGAAACCTGTGGTGAATACAGGATGGTATATGGAAAAACAAGAGCACCAAACCAAACGTTTGGAAGTTGAAGGGTATGTTTTTCTTCATAGAAGCCCAATAAGCCAATACTAAGCAGGGCTACATTCCCCTTTTTCTGGGCTTTTAATGCTGGTTTGAAAAGAGTAGTAGATTCATATTGGTTAATGGAGGGTGAATTAGCTTGGGAGATGGCTGCTTTCCTCCAAGGGCTTGCTTTAAAGTAGAATTAGACTCCACTTTTGAACTTGTACCTATAGGTAAGCCTATGATAAGGCTTACCTGTAGGTACAGTGAATATCTCCTAAACTTGCATATTCACACTGCATGCATCTGATGATCTCACTGGCGCATGCGCTCTGAAAGAGTGGCATACCATGCCGGACCTTGAGGGCTTCTGTGCGTATGCGCGGGAGTGATGTCATCATGGCCCCAGCCATTCATACAGCCAGAGCCACAAACACGTAAGGAAGACCGGATAAAGTTGGCAGCGCCGGGGAGCCAATGACAGCACTGTGCTGGAGGGCTCTGTGTAGGGGCAAGTCTGTTATAATGTGCTAGCATGCAGTGTATACTAGTAGATTATGACTTAAACCTGCAGGGGAGCCCATTGTTTTTTTATTTTTGTGGCAGTTTACTACCGCTTTAACAGTTGGCTATATAAGACCCACACATTAGCTTGCTACCTTTGGACTTCGATAATGAAATGAATACTCTTGGACTCCTAATCCTTTGGTGGTGCTCTTGTTTTTCCCTATACCTTCATCATAAAATGAGTGTTAAGGCTCAATGGTATCATTTTGCTGGAATAGGTATGCACATAAACACAGGTCAGCAAATCCCATTTACATTATTTTAATTTTAGTACAGCAGATAGGACAATTTGGAGCATGGTTTCTCAACCTGGGTTCCTCCAGAGGTTGTTAGGGGTTTCTTGAGAAATTTCTGCCTCTCAGATAATGTGTTGAGTACCTTTAGGAGATCATGAAATATAATATATCAACATTGGGGTGCCTCATCCATCAGATAAGTTGCCACTAACACCATTGATCTTTTTAGCTATCTGTAAGGCGGGAATTCTTCCCAATGACCACAAGTGTAAGGAGCATTCTTCCCAATGACCATCACACTAATGTATCATGAGTTGTAGAAATAGTCATTATTAGCAGGGGTTCCCTGAGACCGAAAAGATATTTCAAGGGTTCCCCTGTGTTGAAAAGGTTGAGAAAGGCTGGCTTAGAAGCTGCATTTGACCAGCTTGGCGTTGTGTTTCTTTGGTTGCAGAAGGTCTAATTTAGATTCATTTTTATTGCCGGCACAGCAAGTAAAACTCAATCTTTTGCTGCATTTTGCATTCAAATACATCTATATAAGCAGTGCTGCGTTCAAATGTAAAACACAGCATATGACAACAAAGCCCACCTACATGACCCCTTATGAAGTGGAATGCAGCCAGAATCTATTATTCTCTTCTGGGTAGCTCCACAACCTCTTCTCAAATGATTCTGTGCTATGCACCTTCAATTTTATTCTTCAGTGTGTGTGGTCAGGCTGTAGTGGGCTTACAGAGAGTTGGTGCTGGAACCATGGAACACAACGGCTGCAATTGATTATAAGTGTTATTTGGAAGATAAGGATATCAGAAAGCAATAGGTCATCAGGCAAATGAATGCCATGACTGATAATCCATGGATAGTGCATGGAATTTATTGGATCTAAACTTTACCTGGATGACATTTCGATTACTAAAGCTAGCTTTACAGCTGTAGAATTTCACTAAAAAGTTTGGACGAGAAACGTATAAAAATTTTATGAACACGACTCATTTCACATGACTTTTTGTTTATGTTAGGGTCCCCAATTTACAGGTATGAACAACCTTTCTTGCTATAGAACATTCTACTTCTGGATTCAATTTTACAGGTGCATGTGCATAAGACTAGTTGTGATTTTTCTTGGCTGGAAACCAACTCAATTCCTATTAGATTCAACAAAAATTTTCCATCCTTGCCCTTCGACTTTTTTACTTCCTCTGGTCGAAATCAGTTCTCACATCGTCCCCTTTAACTCTTAAATAATTAAACAAATGTTTGGAAAACAACAATTTTTGGACTCAATTTTGCAGGTGTAAGGACCACTTAAGCAAGGTAATGTGTTAGGTATCATAAACAGTCAGCATGTTTTTTTTTTTTCTTTAGAGAAATATAAATTTTCACTTATTTTATCCTTTTTTTTTACACCTCCAGCACTGCAGATCTCATTCAGACATTCTCAGCCCCTTCCTGTCTACATGTACTCGCTACAGCAGTGGTTGCATGTCATTCCTCAGGGTGGGCTTTCTAATGGTCACAATTATGGAGCTTGCCTGATCAAAAAGTTGTCACGATTACTAATAATCTCCAGTAGATGAGTCTTATCTGCATACATGTTCTAGCTGACTCAAATTAAAGAACGAGGGTCAGTCTAACACAGGGTTTCTCAACCAGGGTTCCTCCAGAGGTTGCTAGGGGTTCCTTGAGCAATGAGCAATTTCTACCTCTCAGATAAATTCCCAATGACACCATTGATGTTTTTAGCTATCTGTAAGGGGGTAATTCTTCCCAATGACCACAAGTGTAAGGAGCATTCTTCCCATTGACCATCACACGAATGTATCATAAGTTGTAGATTTTTAATTTTTAGCAGGGGTTTCCCAAGACCGGAGAATTATTTCAAGGGTTCATCGGTGTTGAAAAGGTTGAGAAAGGCTGGTCTAACAGCTCGGCAATGATAATATGTAGAATGGGAAGTCAACCTTCATGTACTTTATAAATCAGCAAAAATTTCCTTTGAATGCAGTTTTTTTTATTGACTGGAAGGTTCTTTTAAATGTGCTGTCAGGCCTCCCAGTCTGGGTGGAACAGAAGGTGCCTTGTTTGGAATTATAAACAGGGGTGGCATGCAGGGTCCATTAATAGTCTGCCATTATGTTTGGCATGTTGGGATAAGCCATTGTGGAGAGATAAATCAAGCGGGCCCTGCATTCTGGGGCCATGCCTAACTAGCGTTTTGACGTTGCTGGGGTGACAGCCATGGCCTATGCCAGGCCCGCTTCCCTCTATCTACATCGCATATGCTGAGCATGTCCACCACCTTTTCTGTTGACAGGATTCTCTCTCCAGTCAGCTTCTCTACATACGAAACAGCTGCTGTGGTCTACGACTCAGGGGAATGGAGCTATTTTTAAGGCATGGCAATGAAAGAATATCACTCGTCTCATTATTTACATCTGAGCCAAACAGTTTATTTTATTTGGCAGGGCCCGAGAAGGCTGCGCATTGGATTGTTCTCATTCTCATCACATTCCCCTTTTTTTCTGGAGATTTTTTCAGCTTGTAATCATTGAACCTTGTAATTTCTACAGAGGTCTGCAGGGAAGCGGATTCCACAGAGATTGTTCCTGTTCTGTATTCTCTACAAGGCTTGGGGGCCTTTAGAACTTTTCAATGGGTTTTAAAAGGCCCAGCTAAGGCAGTCTGAACTATATGTCCCAGCCGGGGGTTTTTTTTTTTTAGTGGGAACACAGTTCTGGCATCTCCAACAATGAATGTATGTACTGACAAGGGTTGCTGGAGGATCTATTGTTGCTGAAGGGGTGTATTGTTGCTGGGCAGGATCTAGTTTGCTGGGGGGTCCATTGTTGCTTAGGAAGATCTATTGGAGCTGGGGGGGGGGGGCTATTGTTGCTGAGGCTGATCTAGTGTTGCTGAGGAGTCTATTGTTGATAATCTAGTGTTGCTCATGGGTGGGTCTACTGTTGCTGGGGGTATCTATTTTACTGCCTTTCTTGTTATTAACAAACTCCATAAACATTACCTAGCGCCACAAAATTATACTTTAGTTTTTATTATGTAAAAGGTGTAGTACTGGGGGTGTGTGTAGGGGTTGAAGACAAAAGATGGTCTCAGAGGTTAGTATGGGGCGGAGACAAGGAGTGACTTGGGGGAAGGGTGGAGTACCTACACTTGCTCTCTGAGAAAAAAAGCCCTGGTCCCAGCACTGGTTGGCAAGGCATGCTGGGACATTGACTCTTGCACAGTAACAAAGAACTGTGTTTTGCAGTGACTCTAAGCAAAGAAATACATTTCAGATTTTGAAATGTCAATGTTTTTATACTAATAAAAAAAGATTGCTGATTGGTTGCTGCAGGTTTCTGCTAATCAACAAGCCCCAGCTCATTCTTGACTTCAACCCTAGAATTTCTGCATCCTCACAGTTTCCAGTCCCATCAAATAAAGCAGTACTGGACCATTTTCAATTGCCATTGGGTAGTATGGGTGGGGGTTAGGCGGAAAGAGACAGATCCTCTTTAGTGCAGGGTTTTAGAGTCTTAGAAATTGATTATAAGTGTCTTTTTAGATGTTGACATTGATACATCAGGGCATAATGGGAAAAGTTGGAGTACCATTATTTCTGAATGGACAGACATGGTCTGCCAAGGAAACCAAGGACAAGGATTACCAATGTTGTTTATTAGGGTTATTCTAAAATTAGACTGCATGGCTTCCTAACACAGGCACACAATTACTATTTATCATTCTAGTTCTGATTGATTTACCAAGCCTCCAGCTTTCAGCCTATTGACTACTGTGACAACTGCTAAGCCCCAATGAAGAAGGATTATTTGGTCAACGAAACATAGTGTGCAATCAATAAATTACGTTTCTGAACTCTCAGCAATTGTGCTTGGTGCTCCTTATTTCTCAAAAATATATAGAATTCTCAAGCCAAGTGACCCCTATCTCCTGGAGGGTGGGGGGCATTTTGTGTAGAGCTGACAAACCTAGGCTATCCAGTACCTATCAACTACAGATTTGTATCCAGCACCTTGCTTTCACCTCCACTTGGTTTCTAAAGATAAGGGCTGGCTTCTTCACAGTAGTGCGCATTATAACCCATGGTATTTGTGCTTTGCTAATCTGAATGGCACTAGAAGGCCCCTATAAACAGGAACCAAACATTTATATGCTTTATTGCACCACAACAAGCATGTGAATGCTATGCGGATTGTGGTAGTACAAGTAAAAGTTGAAGACCCATTTAAGCAAAATTGGGCTGCCTTAACGCAACGAAACGCACAAAACGGTTTGCATTAATACATTTCACATAAAGATGTGAAAGACCCCTAAAGGTTACTTCAAGATAAGTGAGTCAAATTACCTAAATGGATTCCTATCTCCAAGATATCAACGACTGCATTTCCTTGTAACTGTTTGTATCTCCACCCTGTTCCTCAGAACCATCATGAATGAGTCACAGCTTCTTGGACTCTCCTGTTATTAATTCAACATTTTGGGGTCACCACTGAACTCAAGTCATTAGGTCAAGGACTAAGTCCTAAGTCATTAGGACCTGTCGACTAATATTTTGGGGTGACCTTGAAGGAATGTGACCTAAGAGTCCCCAGGAAATGCATGAAGTCTGTAGGTGATTCAGCTTGGTTGGAGCTTACCTTCAAAAGAACAAGCCTATGTAAATCATCAAGCTAGATTGTAAGCTATAACGAGCAGGGCCCTCTGATTACTCCTGTATTGAATTGGGTTGTAACTGTACTGTCTGCCCTCATGTTGTAAAGTGCTGTGCAAACTGTTGGTGCTATATAAATCCTGTATAATAATAATAATCAAGTGCCAGGGATGAGGATGGAGCTTGTGCTTAATCCATTGGGTTATAAGGAATATACATTATCGCTTAACTTAAATCAAATGGTCAGGATCTATGGACTAATATTTTGGGGTAACTTTGAGGAACTTGACCTAAGAGCCCCCAGGAGATGCATAAAGTCTGCAGGCGATTCAGCTCGGTTGGAGCTTCCCTTCAAAAGAGCAAGTCTACTGTACTTAAAAGCATCAAGCTCCAGGGATGAGGATGGAGCTCGATCTTCAAGCCACTGGGTCATTGAGGACTATACATCACTACTGAACTCAAGTCAATAGGTCAAGACCTATGGACTAATATTTTGGGGTAACCTTGGAGGAATGTGATATAAGAACCCCAAGGAGATACATGAAGCCTGCAGCCGATTCACCTTCGTTGGAGCTTTCCTTTAAAAGAAAAAGGGTATTTAAAAGCATAAATAACTAGGGATGAGAATGGATCTTGAGCTTAAAGGCAGTGGGACATTGAGGATTATACATCACCACTGAACTCAAGTCAATAGGTCAAGACCTATGGACTAATATTTTTGGGTAACCTTGGAGGAATGTGACCTAAGAGCCCCCAGGAGATGCATGAAGTCTGCGGGTGATTCAACTCGGTTGGTGCTTTCCTTCAAAAGAACAAGCCTATTTAAAAGCATCAAGCGCTAGGCATGAGGATGGAGCTTGAGATTCAAGCCATTGGGGCATTGAAGACTATATATCACCACTGAACTCAAGTCAATAGGTCAAGAACTATGGACTAATATCTACTTTCATCCAATGCAACCATATAAATAGAAAATGTGATGCTTGTAGGAACAATGAACCCTATAGGAAGAGCCAACCCTGCTAAAGTTGCCCTGTGGCAAACAACATGTTTTTTGTTTGGGTAACTTTCTATATCACCCACATCTATCTACATTGAACATTGACCAGAAAATCATTGCAGAATATAATCAAACTCTAAATATTGCATTATGCGTCTAATAAAGTCTGCTTTATAAATAAAAAACACCTTTCATTTACAACCTTTGCACATGTACGTTTATTGTTGCACACATCAGGCATTTTAAACATGTGTGTCAAGTTGTGACAACTCCTCCATTCTGGCCAAACGCTAAGTTAATCAAAGCAAGACTGCAAGAGACATTTGTCCCCGGGCTTCGGTGACAAGGATCAATATAGTCACCGATCACTTTTGTTTCTGCTGTGGTGACACAGACCGGGTGTCTAGATCAGCGGCCCACGACTTGACAGCTGAGTCACAAGACTCCCTACAGCTGCACAGACTATGTTGCCCAACTGCATTTATTTTGGGATTACTGAAATGACAGAGCATTAACTAACGTGTGCGGTACTTTGAAGGTTGGTCCCTGATTTCCAGTGAAAGTTTCAGGTTTTGAAAATATGTCTCTGCAAATATTGAACCTGGCATAGCCTCTGCCCAACCAGCTGTATAACAGCAGCTTAACAGGAATCTGTCACCAAGATCATTGGAGCATGCACTATTCACTATTATGTTCCCGCTGAGGCTATCTATATAATGTTACAATATAACACAGCCATTCTCAACCAAGGTTCTGAGGATCTCTAGGGTTCCTTCAGACTTTGCTAGGGCGGTCCTTGAGCTGTGGCTTATTGACCTCCCATTTGATGGTGCCTGCATAGTTACAGGGCCAATGCCATTTGGCTAAGACAGTTGCATGACACCAATGATTTTTTTTTAGCTTGGTGTAAGGGTGGCATTCTGACCACCATTGTAAGGGAGGCATTCTTCTCACTGGCCACCGGTTCAAAGGGTCATGTTCCCACTGGCCACCAAGATAAGTGGTATTTTTTCCCACTGCTCCACAATTAATTGGCTTTAGCAGAGGTTCCCCGAGACCTGAAAAGTGTTTCAAGGGTTCCGCTGGGGTTCCCCTTGAGAAAGGCTGATGTAACAGAAGACAGAGGTCTTTTTATCCAGAGCTTTTTTTCAAAGATGTGAACGAGCCCTTAAGCGGATTGGGTGATGCATCGCGCCATCATCCTGCAGGATTTCTCAGCATCCAATTTGCTGCCTCAACATCAGCATCCCTGGACATCTTTTTTAAAATGGAAACTATTATTTTTCAAGACAGTGACAATACATTATACATTAGAAATACTCATTACTACCACTTAACAAGAAAGTGGTGGCCGGTAAGAACTCATGTTCTTACTGGCCACCAAGGTAAGTGGCATTTTGTCCCACTGACCCTCAGTGAATTTGCTTTAGCAGAGGTCCTCCGAGACCTGAAAAGAGTTTCAAGGGTTCCTTTGGAGTTCCACTTGAGAAAGGCTTATGTAACAGAAGACAGAAGTCTTTTTTTCAGAGCTTTTTTTCATAGATGTGAACGAGCGGATTGGGTGATGTATCGCGCCATCATCCTGCAGAATTTCTCAGCATCCAATTCGCTGGCTCAACATCAGCATACCTGGACATCTTTTTAAACTGGAAACCATTATTTTTCAAGACAGTGACAATACATTATACATTAGCAGTACTAATTACGCACACTTACCAGCATCCCTGTACTCTTGTCTATGGCTTTCTTCACTTTGCCGTAGGTTCCTTTGCCCAAAGTCTCCAAAAGCTGATACCGGTGTTTGATGCTGTGCTTGTGGTGGTGTTTCTTCACCGGAACCGAATTGCTGACTGGCCCGGAGTCTGGGGTTCTGCGAGGGTCAGTCCTGTCCCATGTCGGGGACCTCTCCTCCTCTCTTCTCTGACCCAAATGTCCCTTGGCCACCTTGCTGGACAACATGACCGTGTCACAGCTGCGGTCCTCCCTGATGCATGTTACACCTGTCATGGCGTCGGTCTATAGGACAGTACAGTCTTTACTCAAATGATTGTCCAAATCTCTCAAGACTGTTTTTGAAAAACAGACATATTAAGGAAATAAATAGCTCAATAACTTAAAATAATATTAATAAATATGCGAAAAATAAAACGCACTGCTTTCTGCAAACTTAAGTTGGCTGATATCAAATTGTCCAAAAGTTGGTGAGCTTCTGCCTCTTCTGGGTGTTAGAAAAATGAATACTTTAAAACTTTCCAAAACTTTTCTTCCAAGTTTTGAAGTCTGAATGTTTTGCGTCCTCTTTTTGCGCTCTCAGTGACTTCAGATCTTCTTGCAGCTTCTGCTCGGTGCTCTTTTTTAGGGATTGTATAGCTTCTGCTTCCTCATACAGTCTCGTTGGATTTGGATGTTCCTGCAGCAGCGGCTGTGTGTCAGCTGTGTGGTTGCTGTGTGTTCTGAGCCTGCAGACTGGCCTTGCATTCTTCTAGTTGGAGGAGGAGGAGACATAGGAAGTGGGCAAAGCTTTAGCTGGAGTCTGATGACTGCAAAGTGACTGACACATCCCATACCTGAGCCGCTGGGGGTTGTTATGCAGCCGGTGATGATACATGGTTAGTGTTTACTCACTATTGTTCATTTAAAGCTGAACTCCGGGTATGATCTTTATTGCATCGTTATTTTAGTCTAGCTTGGACCAATGTAAGCATGCATATCTCATACATGATGGATCGCGGATGGCAGGGCTGACCCAAGACATTGTGCTGCCTGGGTCCAAAAATTAAATACTGCCCCCACTCAACAAAAAAAAAAATCACGCCCACCAAAATGCCCCCACATCCATTATTTTTATATCATGATAATTCAAACTAAAATTAAATTTATCAGGAAGTCAGATTTACATGCAACAGCACCTTGTCTATATGCAAAATTATATGACATACCATTATGTTCAATTCCAAGGGGCAGGCTAGGGTAGTATAGGGGCAGGCTAGGGTAGTATATAGACAGGCTAGAGTAGTGTATAGACAGGCTAGGGTAGTATATAGACAGGCTAGAGTAGTGTATAGACAGGCTAGGGCAGTATATGGACAGGCTAGGGCAGTATATGGACAGGCTAGGGCAGTATATGGACAGGCTAGGGCAGTATAGGGGCAGGCTAGGGCAGTATAGGGGCAGGCTAGGGCAGTATATAGACAGGCTAGGGCACTATAGGGGCAGGCTAGGGTAATATACAGACAGGCTATAGGGCAGTATATAGACAGGCTAGGGTAGTATATAGACAGGCTAGGGCAGTATAGGGGCAGGCTGGGGTA
>BLSH010348868.1:925404-937964 GCA_018402905.1 Glandirana rugosa
CCCCCCCCCCCCCCCCCCCCCCCCAGCCATTGTGTAAATTCCCATTCCATTGTTAACGAGGCCTCTAACAATTACAACCATTTAGGTCTCGGACGGGAGAATTAATTCCCGCTAATGTCGCGGATAATTCTGGGGCCTATTGGGAGAATTTCTTAACCACAAAATACCTTCTCTTCTCTTTTGTGCCAAGCTTTGTTGCTGTCGGCGTGTCTGCTGTATGTGGACAGCTGTGGGCCGCAGAGATAAAAGGTGAGTCAGGGAGAGGCTGAGCGAGGTGCCTATTGAGTCACACAGCTGGGTGCTAAACACTGTCTGTAGCCCTGGGGCTTTAAATGGAATTCCAAATCCCTTTCTCACCATAGAAGAAAGTGCCCATTGTAGCCACACAAGACAGCTGTTCCTGTTATGGATCGGCCTTCCAGAGTAAGACGAACGAATGCAAACCTGTCCTCCGCCGCCGCAAAGTTTTAAGGAAATGTAAATCCAATCACTAAAATTGTATTAGAGTCTTAAAGCTGGCCATCAAAATTCAAAGTTCAGCAGGAACCAGCTGATTTTCAAACCAAGTATGGGCATTGTGGTTGTACAGAAGTTGATCAACCCATCGATCAGTCAGATCTACTGTCAGATTTTCCCTGTTTGATCAGTACTGCAAGCATAGGTGTGCGCACACAGGGCTGGTGCAAGGATTTTTGACACCCTAGGCGAAACCTCATTTTGCCACCCCACCGCCCTTGGCTCGGCCTTACCTGCGCCCATCAAATGCAGCCTGGCTCTGCGCCCATCAAATGCAGCCTGGCTCTGCGCCCATCAAATGCAGCCTGACCTGCGCCCATCAAATGCAGCCTTATCTGCGCCCATCAAATGCAGCCTTTCCTGCGCCCATCAAATACAGCCTCACCAGCGCTAAACAATACAGCCTCACCTGTGCCTGTCAAATACAGCTTCATCAGTGCCAATCAATACAGCCTCGCATATGCCCATCAAATACAGCTTCACCAGCGCCAATCAATACAGCCTCACCTGTGCCCGTCAAATACAGCTTCATCAGTGCCAATTAATACAGCCTCACCTGTGCCCGTCAAATACAGCTTCATCAGTGCCAATCAATACAGCCTTGCATATGCTCATCAAATACAGCTTCACCAGCGCCAATCAATACAGCCTCACCTGTGCCCGTCAAATACAGCTTCATCAGTGCCAATCAATACAGCCTCACTTGTGCCCATCAAATACAGCTTCATGGGGGGTGGGGGGGTATTTGGTGAGGTGGAGCTGCCATCCGCAGCCCTCCACTTCACACTGACCCTATCTACGCAGAGTGGCCCCGGGTGAGGGGGTGCTGCCAACCTCCGGCTCTCCTCTGTGATGGCATGCCGATGCATGCAGAGCAGCCAGTGTCAGTGGCCAGGCGCCCTAGGCGGCAGTGCACCCTAGGCGGCCGCCTACTCTGCCTAGTGGTAGAGCCGGCCCTGTGCGCACATAGGGTGGGAGGTGTGCCTGGGCACACCCTAATCACCCTGTACTGTACAGATCCCCCCTGTTGCCTGGCTGCAGAGAAAGGAACTGGGGAATCTCTGTCCTCAGTCTCTTTCTCTGTCTCAAAAGTGAGACATCAGAGGTCTGTTTAGACCCCTGGTATTTCACCGATATTGTAAAAAAATAATAAAAAAACAAAATTGTAAAAAAATTAATAAAATAAAAATAAACTACTGACACCATCCTCCGCCCTTCTGACATATATACACACACTCATGTTTGTTTGTACTTTTGTGGTGCCACCCTAATGCAATAGGCTGCGCACACCTATGACTGCAGGCTACAGCCTGCAAGCAGTGGCAGGACAAGGGGTGGGCAGGAGGGAAAGGTGCCCTGGCAGTGTTGCCAACCTCCCGCAGCATTTTTTACTGGCAAAACATGGAAAATTTACTGGCAGAGCACATTTTTTACTGGCAACCTGAAAAATAACCGAACTCCTATTAAAAACTAAGACAATTGATATTTAAACACAACATGGAAACACTGACAATACCCATATCAAGTAGTTTGCCCGGTTTACACTTAAAAAGTCAGCACAGCATGACAACTTATCAGACCCTGATATTTATAGACAGTTGTAAAAATCACTGATTTTTACAAACTGTCAGTAAATTTACTGGCGGT
The DNA here is from genome assembly GCA_018402905.1 of Glandirana rugosa. Classification (NCBI taxonomy): domain Eukaryota; kingdom Metazoa; phylum Chordata; class Amphibia; order Anura; family Ranidae; genus Glandirana; species Glandirana rugosa. Next base: position 927,568 of record BLSH010348868.1, read on the forward strand.
TGGCAACACTGTGCCCTGGGCACAGCAGAGCAATGGGCCAGAGAATGGGCATATGGTAATAAACCTATTCTACAGCATGCATTAACAGTTGGGGAGGGGGGCGTCGCTGTGCATGCTTGCCCTTGGTGCTAGATGAACCTGTCCCAGTACTGCCTGCAATGCTGATCTGTCCAGTACACACAATGAGATTATCGGGCCAATGATTGTCCGGAGAAAGTTCTCGCACGACAGAATAAGAGATCGGAAGCGCTGTGATGTGTTGCAGTGTACTTGTATTGCATTTTCAAACGACAGCTGTACTGATGAAGCAAAAATCGTACGATTGAGCACCGTGCGAGAAAATTTTTCCTGCATCTCCGATCATGTCCGGACGGAAAACATCGGATGAATTGTCATGATCGGCTCTCGAAAGCTCTGCACTAACGATCCGATTATCGTACGATCGCTTAGAAAGCGGTATTTTTCATACGATTTTCTGATCGTGTGTACGGACGGGGCTTTTGGCCCCTTTCACACTTGTGCGGCCAGATTTTACCGCAATTTTGACGCGATTTGGGATCAGTACGACTTTGGTCTGACTTTGTTGCTCAATGAAAACATATTACAAAGTCGTACAGAAGTAGTACAGAAATCGCATCTATATTATTTGCATGCGACTTTGAGGGTTTAACATTGAAGTCTATGGACCTCAAGTTGCATTAAAGTTGGGCCAAAGTAATGCAGGGACGACTCTGAAGTCGGCACGACTTGAAAGTCATACAGATATGAACGGTGCTCATTGGAAATAATGGGGAACGACTTGCCCTGCGACTTTGCAGTCCCAAATCGCAGGACAACTCGCACAAGTGTGAAAGGGGTCTAACTGACCGTGTTCATGAGACCCCTTTCACACTTGTGCAATCGTGGGTGGCCGGCGGACATCGAGTCCGCCCCACCCGCTAGCATGTGAGCGTGCGAGCGCGCCCACAGTACTCACCCCTGCAGCTCCACAGTACTCAGGGGACAGCGATTCGCGCAGGAGAGCTATGTTGCTGCCGTCAATCCATGGCGGGCGGTTGGCAACTGGTTAAACAGATGTAGGGAAGAGAAGACTGCAGATAAACAGATACAACTTATATAGGAGGATTTGTTTCATCTCTGTGTATCACCTGAGGCCGGTCACTGCACTGGGTATATGTGAGGGTTTAGAACAGAGGTTCTCAACTCCGGTCCTCAGGACCCACTAACAGGCCAGATTTTAAGTATTACCTTGGGGAGATGCAGACTAGAATACTGCAATCACTGAGCAGCAAATGATATCACCTGTGATGTATTTCAGTTATCCTGCAAACCTGGCCTGTTAGTGGGTCCCGAGGACCGGAGTTTAGAACCACTTTTATTTTTTACATTTTTTTTCCCCTTGGCTTTAGTGTAAATGTGGCCCATTGGAAACAATGGATGCCAGCTTGTCATGGCGTTGGGCCTGTATTATGAACAATGTGGGTTCAATGGGCCCTCGGGGTTTCCATCCACTGTAATTTGTCAGTAAGGAATAATTTGTCTGATGAGTGGATGCAGCCCGGTGCCAATCCTCTGCCTCTGTACATTGTTAGGTTATTTGGGAATTTACAATATGAACATCAACGTTCCGGTAGCTCCAACATGATTGATTCTGTCTTCAGGGAAAGAATTCCAACTACGGAATGTAAGGAATTCATAGAGATTTAAATGGGGAATTCCAAATATCATCAAAGTTTAAAGGGTCAGCCTTCTCTAATCTGATATTTCAGAATTTAGGACACATGGTACCGTTAGATCCCCCAATATTTTCTTATGTCTCTCCGGGATTCCAGTGGCAAGATCTACCCAGGCATATTCAATTAGCGGACCTCCAGCTGTTGCAAAACTACAAGTCCCATCATGCCTCTGCCTCTGGGTGTCATGCTTGTGGCTGTCGGAGTCTTGCTATGCCTCATGGGACTTGTAGTTACGCAACAGCTGGAGGTCCGCTAATTGCACATCCCAGATCTATACTATAAACCTAAAACCAAAAATGTATTATAGAGCTCAGAGGCGGCTCTCTAATTAGGCAAATTAGGCGGTCGCCTAAGGCCTCACACTCACAGGGGCCTCGCAGTCGCCTAATTTGACACTGACACCAGCACTGAGATAGACACACCAGCACTGACACTGACACCAGCACTTTAAAGCTCTTAATATATGCAATTTATAAAGTAAATTTTTTTATTGCTTGAATTATTCCCATTATGGGAGTGAGTAGGGCCTCATTTCTAGGTTTTGCCTAAGGCCTCACAAAGCCTAGAGCTGCCTCTGTCGCAGCTTGCCAACCATTAGATGTGGGGGGCTGCATTAGTTTTCTTTTTTTTAAGGCTTTATCCCCTCTGTTTTCAACTGGTGATCTGGCCAGTTACACACCTCCTGCATTAGAGCGCCTCCACTCTGGATGAAGGAGCACAGGGAGACACCTTTGAACAGCAGCACTGTCAGTCTGGGGGGAGGGGGGTGGTAGACGTACTAGCAGATTTAACCACATTACGACCGCCAGGGGCGTTGCTAGGTCTACAAAAGATCTGGGGCTAGAGCCCATAGCAATGAAGTAAAGAAAGACATACGCTTGAGCGGGCATACATGTAATAAAATAAATAATAATAGTAATAAATATACATGTGTATGTATGTGTGTGTGTATGTATATATATATATATACAGAGTCTGCATTTTAGACCGGGACATACCTGCTAATTGCAGAACTGCAGCAACCCTGTAAGAGACCCGGGGCTATAGCCCCAATAGCCACCCCCTAGCAACGCCTCTGACGACCGCCCACCGTACATATACTGCGGCAGGGGGCGGCTGCTCTGCGCCAGGTCACGTACTTATCACGTGATCCGACACTTCCGGGGTCTGGGGCCACGCACACCGCCAGTGACCCGCTCCCGCTAGGCTGAGCTGGTGGTACCGCAGACTCGATGTCCACCGACACCCGCCGATCATTAGGCAGAGAGCCAGATTGGCGGTTAACAAGGCAGATCGCCATTCTGTCAGTAGGGAAGGCATGAATCCTGTGTTTTTGCAAAGCAGGAACATGGATCAATGCCTTCCCCTAGTAAAGGTTCCTCCCCCACAGTGAGAAAACACCAGCTAGGCACACAGTTAACCCTTTGATCGCCCCTGATGTTAACCCCTTCCCAGCCAGTGTCATTAGTACAGTGACAGTGCATATTTTTAGCACTGATCTGATTCTGTATTAGTGTCACTGGTCCCCAAAAAGTGTCAGTTAGTGTCACGACTGTCTGCCGCAATATTGCAGGCCCGCTATAAGTCGCCGATCGCTGCCATTACTAGTAAAAAAATAAATAACTAAATAAAAATATCCCATAGTTTGTAGACTCTGTAACTTTTGCACAAAACAATCAATTCGCAATTCGCTTATTGGGATTTTTTTTTTTTACCAAAAACATGTAGCAGAATACATATTGGCCTAAATTTAAGAAGAAATTAGATTTTTTACATTTTTTTTGTTAGATATTTTATAGCAGAAAGTAAAAAATATTGTTTATTTTTCAAAATTGCCGCTCTTTTTTTGTTTATTGCGCAAAAAAATAAAAACCACAGAGGTGATCAAATAGCACCAAAAGAAAACTCTGTGTGTGGGAAAAAAAAGAACATCAATTTTGTTTGAGTACAAGGTCGCACAACCGCGCAATTGTCAGTTAAAGTAACGCAGTGCCGTATCGCAAAAAATGGCCTGGTCGTGAAGGGGGGTAAATCCTTCCGGAAGGGAAAATGGTTAAATACACTAGAAAATTGAAGCCAAATTCCAGCTAATACTTTATAAATGTACAAATACTGACTCACTAAGTGAGAATATATCCGAACCAGCCTGTGCAAAGAAAGGGGTCTCCATCCTGAAACGCGTTGCCAAGCCCACATACACAGCAGATGACGTCTCCATCCAAAACCCTTTGCTACGCCCACTTGCACATTAAATGACATCATCACCACCATAAGGCTGCATCCAGAGCCTGGTCTCCCCCTGGCTATTCCTTGTCACTCCTTAGTGCCTGGATTACCATCTCTACAGAGGCGTCTATAATAGAATTGCCCATTGGAGAGACTGCCACCTGCTGGACAATTTACATACATGCTGTTTTTATTGCTTCCAAATGGGAGTGTCTCACTTTCTTCATCCATACACGTTTAATAAAAGCTACACTTAGACCGTGGTGCTTTCTCTCCCCTTCCTTTCTTTTTCTCCAGCTAGCACTTTTACAGCAAAATGTTTTTTTTTTCATTTTGGGATAAAAGTTTTACATAAATAAAAGCTGAACATTGTGAGCACTTCTGTCAGTAGTAAATGGTTTGACTCATCCCTGTAACTGCTACATCTGCAGGACAGCTTGTTCTTTTGAAAACCAACAGACTTACTAGACAGATATCCAGGTGAAAATACAAGAAAGAAAACCTAAAACAGAAAACGAATGCAGCCATCAAATCTGAGAATTGGTAAGCTGCAATATAATAAATGTTTGATTTTGGGTTTAATATCGCTTTAAATCATCCAACATTTTCCTTTGTCACTTCAGCGGGAAGATCAATACATTTAAAGTGTTAGGGTCCTTTCACACGTACGGACCGTCCAGGTCCGCCTGAAAAACTGACCTATGTCCTCTATGGAGGGAACGGACATCCAATCCGCTCCGATCCGCTAAATACAGACGGATGGAAACCCTAATTTCTATCCGTCTGGCGGATCGGATCGGATGAACACTGACAGACGGTCCGTTTTCCATCGAGCCCCCATAGAGGAGAATGGAGCTGTGACAGGTCAGTCTCCACACTGAATGCAGAGACTGTCCTGTCATCCGCCGGCTCAGCTGGGATCAACGAAAGGATCCCCGCTGAGCCCGTCAAAGCGTGTGAAAGGACCCTCCCTAAACCCAGGAGCCTGCATTCCCTATATCTGATCTCCCACAGTACACAGAACATGGAAATTCAATTGTTTTAGTAAATATAAACTGCTAAATACCTTTTCTCATCAGCAGTATATAGCAGTCTTGTGACTTCTATCAGTGTCTGGTTAAAGCTTGTAGGAGGAGTTTTCATTCTCTTCTGACTGTCCTATGAGGCTGCAGGACCTCCTGACCCTCTGTATGGACAGTGCTGATTGGCCCTGTGCTGATCCCATGCACCTTCCCAAGAAAAAAAAAACCCCTCTAGCAACACACACCAAACTGAGCATGTGCGGAGTGACTCCAAAGGCTCTGTACTATCAGGAAATGGATTAGGGACAATGAAAGAAGGGGAGCATCAGAGAAGACAGGATCAAACAGCCTTTTTTACACAATGCGCAGGATTAACCCCTTAGGTTCCACAGTGAGTATAACAAGCATGCTTTACTGCATATACAGACTTATTTTGCTGTTGTGGGTTTTGTAACACTTTAAGTTTTTAGAGCTACTTACCTGACGCATTGGATGGGGGTTCTACCCTACCTATTGTGGTGTAATGCATTGCACTTTCGTCTGGCAGCAAAAAGGGTCGCTGGTTCAAATCACAACCAGGACACTACCTGCCTGGAGTTTGCATGATCTCCCTGTGCCTGCGTGGGTTTCCTCCGGGTACTCCGGTTTCCTCCCACACTCCAAAGACATGCTGGTAGGTTAATTGGCTCCTGTCTAAATTGTCCCTAGTATGTGTATGAATGTGAGTTAGGGACCTTAGATTGTAAGTTCCTTGAGGTTAGGGACTGATGTGAATGTGCAATGTATATGTAAAGCGCTGCGTAAATTGACGGCGCTATACAAGTACCTGAAATAAATAAAATAAATTAGCTGGACAGGTGGAAGGGAACCTCCAAAATGAGTAGACACAGAGACAGAATTCTCTCTATTGTGTGAGTGAAGCACAATGAGACTTTTGTAACAAATTGGCTTTGATCACCCTATCCTAATTATCACATGACTGAGAACCATGTCTGCCTTTTGCCTGGAGAAAGAGTTGTCCCCAGAGGAAGAGGTGAGGGGATATCTTTCAATGGGGACACTTGTTTTGAGGAGAAATGTCTAAGAGGGGATTTTCCCTTACTTTGGGAGATTTCCTCTAACTTCCTGCTGTGTTCCAGGGACACATTGTCTGGGCGCACCCTAATCACCTTGTGCAGCCTCAATGTGCCCTGCACCCCGCAGTGCTGCCGACGTCTCTCCTCTCCCGCCAGCTGCTGCGGGGTATATGTCAGGATGGATAGTGGGGAAAGGGGCTGGTAAATATGTAATTTACCAGCCCATTCATTTTCTGAATGGATACAATGAGTGGTCAGTACTGATCGCTCCTGTGTTCATTCATAACTGAAGCATAGTAAACGGTGTTTGTGAAGGAACAGGAAGCTGCTTAGCACAGAGCACTTCCCATTCATTCACAGTCCAGTGCAACTAAGGCTGCACAGAAAGGGACTGGGGAATCTTTGCCCTTCCCTCCTCTTCAGCCAGCAGCTGCGAGGGATGGGTCAGGGTGGACAGTGGGGAAAGGGGCTGGTATATATGTCATTTACCAGCCCGTTCATCTTATGAATGAATACAGTGAGTGATTGATACAGATCGCTCCTGTGTCCATTAATAACTGAAGCATAGTAAACTGTGTTTTGTGAAGGAACAGGAAGCTGCTTAGCACAGAGCACTTCCTATTCATTCACTGTACAATGCAGCTAAAGCTGCAGAGAAATGAACTGGGGAATCTCTGTCCTCCGTCCCTTTCTCTGTCTCAAAAGCGAAACATCAGGGTTCTGCTTAGACCCCTGCTATTTCACCAAAGTCCCCCAATGGGGTTCCTAAAAATTGTAAAAATATATATATATATTATAAAAAAGAATTTAAAAATTGTAAATATAATAAAAAAAAATACTGACACTGCCCAATGCCCTACTGATACCCCCTACTTGCCAATGTTTTAATACATTTTTAAATGTTTGCTTACATTAATTTATAATAGTGCTTGTCTGTGTATGTATGTAACTTTGTGGTGCACACACTAATGCAATAGGCTGCGCACACCTATGCAGGGACAGGAGGTAAAGGGAAATGTCCACAATGGAAGACAGACAGCAAAAATTAACCTAGATGGGGTTTTAACTTCTTGGCGCTGGCCACATGCAAATATGCATCCTCTCAGTGGGCGGCATATTTGCGTGCAATAGTGCAAATACAGCTGTGCTGAGAGTGCGCCCCCTATGCGCTCTCAGTATAGTTACCGGCGGCTAACGGAGAGCTCCTGATTGCTGCTTGCTCCCGATTAGGGAGTTTTCCGTTCAGGGCTGGTGCAACGGTTTTTGACACCCTAGGCGAAACCTCATTTTGCCGCCCCCCTTGGCTCCACCCCTGACTCCACCCCCTTTTCCCTGCCCAGCCTGATCAGCGCCACTCAAATGCAGCCTCACCAGCACCCATCAAATACAGCTTCACCAGCGCCAATCAATACAGCCTCACCTGTGCCCATTAAATACAGCTTCACCTGTGCCCTTCAAATACAGCTTCACCAGCGCCAATCAATACAGCCTCACCTGTGCCCATCAAATACAGCTTCACCTGTGCCCATCAAATACAGCTTCAACGGCGCCAATCAATACAGCCTCACCTGTGCCCATCAAATACAGCTTCATCAGCACCAATCAATACAGCCTCACCTGTGCCCATCAAATACAGCTTCACCTGTGCCCATCAATACAGCCTCACCTGTGCCCATCAAATACAGCTTTACCAGCGCCAATCAATACAGCCTCACCTGTGCCCATCCAATACAGCTTCACCAGCGCCAATCAATACAGCCTCACCTGTGCCCATTAAATACAGCTTCACCTGTGCCCACCAAATACAGCCTCATGAGGGATGGGGGCGGGGGGGGGGGTATTTGGCAGATCAGTCACTATTTCTATATGCATTTGCTAATGGCATGTGATAATACAATCTCATTATCTCAGTCACACAGTGTCAGTTTTTACATGAATCAATGCAGAGCAACCAGAGATAGATCAACAGTGGCCAAGCGCCCTAGGTGGCAGTGCGCCCTAGGCGGCCGCCTACTCCGCCTAATGGTAGAGCCGGCCCTGTTTCCGTTAATACGACTCCCATGACAGCCAATCACGGCGGTCACATGATCATAAACCCCGCCTCCCAGCATCCTAAGCCCCTTAAGGAGGCATCGGCTCCAAGGGGTTAACCCTTTCTCCTTCTCTATTAAAAACTTTAAAAAACTGTTTGGCTATACAAAGACGTTACAATATGTGTGGTGTAAGTATTCTATCTTGTTACATAAGCACAGTAAATTTGCTTAGGTAGGTTGAGTGGCTGCGATTTTCTTTAAAAAACTTTATGGCGCAGTTTATTAGATTTATTTTTACTATTGATGTGTGCTCTGTGCAGATGTGAGCAGAGGAATTTGTAGTCAGGCAGAGTTATCTTATATTGCGGGATGTCTGAGTTCTCCGCGTCCTTAGTAATGCAATGTATAAGTAACTTATTTCTGTCTGAAGAGATTCCGCTGTTTCAAAATTCCAGTAAAAAAAGATTTAGTCATTGCCTTTGACTTTGATCGTCTAAATTTACGGGGCGATGACTGCAAGGTGAAATCAGGACATGAAAAGTATTCATGGAATGGATTTCTTAGAAGAAATGATAGCTGTAGTTATAAATAGCAGAGGACATTATTGATGGGTCTTATTGGCATTAAGGAGCATCTCCATCAAATGCAATTCTTGATTTTGGCTGGATCAGGAAGGGGCTTTCCTGCTGCTTGGGAGCCCAGTGGGTAGAGTTCTTCCAACCCTGATAAGTGTTTCTATTCTGGTGGTTCTCAACCACTGAGCTGTGGCCTCGCTTCTCGTGGGCCTCCAGCCAGCGCAGATTCTGTAACAGTGCCTTGGAGCTCCCATAGTTCTCCCCCTAACCTCCCATAATGGCCCACAATGTCCCCAGGTTCCCTGAGAGCCCCCGTCCTTCACAGTGCTCTCCAACCTTCCACATTGCCTCCCCAACCTCCCAAAGTGCCCCCAGCCTATTTCAGAACCTTCAATCCTTCATAGTGCCCCCAACCACCAACAGTGTCCTACAGTGCTCCTCCTCCCCATAGTGGCCCACAATGTACCCAGGCTCCCAAAGAGCCCTCAGACTTCACAGTGCTCCCCAACCTTCCATAGTGCCTCCCCAACCTCCCAAAGGGCCCCCAGCTTGCTACCAGAACCTTCAGTTATTCATAGTGCCCCCAACCTCCAACAATGTCCCACAGTGCCCCCCCCCCATAGTGGCCTACAATATCCCCAGGTTCCCTGAGAGCCCACAGCCTTCACAGGGCTCTCCAACGTTCCACAGTGCCTCCCGACCTCCCAAAGTGCCTCCCAGCCTGCTGCAGAACCTTCATAGTGCCCCCAACCTCTAACAGTGTCGCACAGTGCGCCTCCTCCTTATAGTGGCCCTCAATGTCCCCAGGTTCCCTGAGAGCCCATGGCCTTCATAGTGCTCCCCAACCTTCCACAATGCCTCCCCAACCTCCCAAAGTGCCCACCAGCCTAATGCAGAACCTTCAGTCCTTGTGCCCCCCAACCTCCAACAGTGTCCCACAGTGCCCTTCCCCCTCCATAGTGGCCCACAATATCCCCAGGTTCCTCGAGAGCCCACAGTTTTCACAGTGCTCCCCAACCTTCCACAGTGCCTCCCCTACCTCCAAAAGTGCCTCCCAGCCTGCTGCAGAACCTTCAGCCCTTCATAGTGCCTCCAACATCCCACAGTATCCCACAGTGCCCCTCCCCACATAGTGACCCACAATATCCCCAGGTTCCTTGAGAGCCTACAGCCTTCACAGTGCTCCCCAACCTTCCACAGTGCCTCCCCAACCTCCCAAAGTGCTCCCCCTCAGCCTAATGCAGAACCTTCAGTCCTTCATAATGCCCCCAATCTCCAATAGTGTCCCACAGTGCCTCCCCAACCTCCCAAAGTGCCCCTCAGCCTGCTGCAGAACCTTCAGTCTTTCATAGTGTCCCCAACCTCCAACAGTGTCCCACAGGGCCCCTGCTCCCCATAGTGGCCCACAATGTCCCCAGGTTTCATGAGAGCCCACAGCCTTCACAGTGCTCCCCAACCTTCCACAGTGCCTCTCCAACCTCCCAAAGTGCCTCCAGCCTGCTGCAGAACCTTCAGTCTTTCATAGTGTCCCCAACCTCCAACAGTGTCCCACAGGGCCCCTCCTCCCCATAGTGGCCCACAATGTCCCCAGGTTCCATGAGAGCCCACAGCCTTCACAGTGCTCCCCAACCTTCCACAGTGCCTCTCCAACCTCCCAAAGTGCCCCCAGCCTGCTGCAGAACCTTCAGTCTTTCATAGTGTCCCCAACCTCTAACAGTGTCCCACAGTG
>BLSH010348868.1:946114-960861 GCA_018402905.1 Glandirana rugosa
TCAAGTCACCTCCAAGTTGACAAGGCTTTGGTCCCTTCGCGGCAGATCTTTGCTCGGTGGTCTCTAGCGAAGGAACTCGCATCGCGGTATTTAACGCGGGCTATGCCGGCAGTAGCGGAAAGTATAAAATTTCGACGGTATTTCCTAGATGGCGAAGGTAGGCATTGGTCTTCCTTTCGTCTCCCCTCCAACCGCCCCGGAGAGCCGTCAGGGGGTTCCTCTTGTGTAGTGTGGTCGTTTACAAACCGTCTACGAGGTGCGAAAGGGGCGTCGGAATATTGTTTGTGAGGAATTTAAGCCTCATGTAATGACCTAATACTCCGAATTTAAGGAGTGTTTGTTATAAGGCTGCGGGGAAAGCGTGGAGCATCTGCCAAACATTTGCTGGTGTGATGTGTTCTCCTTGGGGGACTGCCGAGAGGCCCCGCCAACCTCCCCTCTGCTTTCCTTCTGGTTACGGATGGAAGCGGTAGATCCTTTATGGCAGCTTTAAAATATGAAAGGCGATGACGGCCGTATCGGGCGCAATTTATGGCGCTACGCTCAAGGAAGCGATCTCTGGTGGCTCGTTTCTAGACGGCGCTTCCCTGGTTTCGGAACAGTTGAACCTCCACTGAACTCGGAGGAACACACGATGTCCTGACCGCCTTGGTTTCCCAAACACAAGCTGCTCTTCTGTTCCTTGACTTTGAGGTCATTTTCTCCCCAATGGCACCTGTAGGAGTTATTGGAATTTCATCCAGAATCCTCGGAATCACATGACTCATGACCATTGTCTCAGCTCTTCCCATATTGGAAGCTGGCGATAATAACAGAGCCCCTCCGCCCTTTCCAAGGGGGCTTTTTTGTAACTATATAAGAAAGTGCTACATTTTGTAGTTTCCCGAATGCACCGTGCACGTGTTTTCCTTTAAAGACTGGAATTTACAGTAGAGCTACTATAGGAAATGCTTTTACATTATATCATGTGACGAAATGCTGTAACGAAAGAATGCTTTCAAATATATAGATTTTAATTGTTTATATTTATCAATTTACAAAGTGCAAAGTGAGGGAACAGAAGAAAAATATAATCAATATTTGGTGTGTCTACCCTTTGGCTTTAAACCAGCATCAATTCTTACACTTGCACACTTTGTACATTTGCACACTTTGTACACTTGCACACTTTGTACATTTGCACACTTTGTACATTTGCACACTTTGTACACTTGCACACTTTGTACACTTGCACACTTTGTACATTTGCACACTTTGTACACTTGCACACTTTGTACACTTGCACACTTTGTAAATTTGCACACTTTGTACATTTGCACACTTTGTACATTTGCACACTTTGTACACTTGCACAAAGTCAGGGAATTTGGAGGATTAGAGTCAGGTGTATAATTAACCAATTATTAAAGGAGAAGTACAGCTTGGCTGTACCTTTCCTGTGGATCACAGGAGTGCCGTTTGTTTTGCACTCCTTTGACCCGTTTTCAGCAGACAGAGGGCTGACGCTCGCTGTCTGCTGTCATCACAGAGCCGGTCCAGGTTCGGGCAAGATGTCAGGATCCGCCCACATGCCTGGACTGGCACCTGGCTCAGTCTCTCAGCGAGCCGCTAAGGGCCCAGTGCTCCAGTGAGCGCAGGGTGGGGGCAGAGTAGAGAGTCAGTGACTGACAGACAGAAGCTCTCTGCTCAGGGAGCCCTGAGAACCAAGTGATCCTTGGTGTTTGATCACTCAGTTCTCAGTGTTAGAGGGGACAGATGGTGCATTCAGCTAGGTAAGTATGATTTTTAAAAAAAAACGATTCCCATACTTCCCATTTAACAGAAGCAGCTGTGTAGCAAGCTCAAAACTGGGTGAGGGAAGTGGTTAAAGAAATCATCAAATTAAAAATCTTTAGGAGTCCAAAGCCTTTATTGTTCAACTGGTTACAACAAGCAGGGCAAAGGACAGGCAACGCGTTTCGGGAGCCACACAATGCCCTTCCCTTGTCTCTTTGACCTATTACAGTTGGATTTCTCAACTCAACTTTGTCCACATTTTGATAACCTGGAAAAATCCATGTTCAGCACCCCTCCACCGCTACCTCTTAGACTATTCCAGGTCCCTCGGCTGCAAAAGCCAAAATGAGATAATGCCCCATGGTGCATGTGCTGTGGAGAACCTCAGGGCCTCCTGGGATAAGTGATATAAGTATCACAGGAGGCTGCTGGCAGTTTAATATGTCATTGTCACCTAGGTGAGAATCCAGGAAGTTCAGGGATTTGTCCACAATTTTAAAAATATATATTAATAATGATAATAAAAAAATCAGATTGATAGAGAAAGGGGGGTGGAATGACAGAAAATGGCTGGGGGTGGGGGAGTGGAGTTCCGTTTTAAAGCCCAAATCCATCCACGAAAAAAAATCCCCATGCAGTGGGGCTGTGCCCGCACTGAGCAGGTCAACTGCACATTTTTGTCTAGGGAATTAGAGAAAGCTGTATACTCACCCGATCCTCCACTACACCTGCAAACGGTGCTCCCCTACAATCCATCGGTGGACTGTTCCTGATGTCATCAAGTCCAGAGCAGGTCTATGGGAGTGATGACATCAGGAACCTTCCACTGTGCTAGACTGCAGGGGTGGTGGAAGGAGATGCAAGAACCAGTCTTGGACCAGGAGGAACATAGGATTAGATAAATATATCTCTGTTCTCCAATCCACTAGACAAAAACAAGCAGTTGACCCATGCAGGACAACTTTCTTTTTGCCTGGATTTGGGCTTTAAAGTGTTATATATAATATGAAATGCCTTCCGAAAAGTGACACGCCCACTTACAAGAGGAACTCTGCTTTTGTTTTGAAAAAAATCAATCCCCTCTGAGTGACCAATGCACATGGCAAGGATTTTAACAAACTTTTTTGCAGATTCCTGCCTGTTTCTGTTCTGAAGAAAAAGCTGTTAGTTTGATGATGTCGATGTGAATCTGAATAGGAGTGACTTTTTCATTATTAATCAGCTGATGCACTTGCAGTGCTCTAATGAGGAAAGTGGCAGGGTCTGCACACCATTCATAGTGATTAAAGTACAACTAAAGGCAACATACATATTTTAGTAAATCCTCATATAAATACCTGTGAGTTACACATGGTAATAAACATAATAACTGAAATGATTATTTTCCTACCATGTAGCTACAAGTGTTGTCTGTAATCTCCCATTCATTTCTTCTTTGCTATACAATGCTAGAGATGAGGGGAGGAGTTCAGCAGAGCAGGGCAGAAGCCAGATGTCATTTCCTTTCAGTGAAGTGGCTTGTCTCTCCAACAGTCCTCCAAGCCTTCTATGATGCTCAGTCTATTTTACATAACACACACCCATCTGTCAATCAATAGCTGGGTGTGTGTTATGTAAAACAGTACAAGTCATTACAGGTTCAATCTGTGTGCTTCTCCCTGCCTGCTCTCCTCTGGTAATTTGTAAACTGGCAGAACAAAATTCTACCTAGGAGCTGGCTGTATAGACAGGGCAGTGGGCAGGCAAAGGCGGAACATAGGTGGGAGTGGGTGGGGTTTCACTGGCCAATTGTGGGTGGAGCCTAATCAGAACTTGTATGTAGAATGAATGGCTGAGATTTTCATGGATATTGGAGCCCCTCCCCCAGTGATGTCAGGACGTTTCTGCAGAGAGAGATAGACGCAAACGAGGACAACATGTGTTCTGTTCAACACTGGCAATTCGAAAACCAGGAAGTAAAGTTGTCACCTCACTAAAGGAAGTGCACATGAGAGCAGGAGACAAGGTAGAGATCTCACCATCCTTACTGCTTTTTGCAAAACAATCAGTGACATGTTTAACATTCTGTATAGGTGCATAACTTCATTTTGACCATAGTTCTACTTTACCCCTTTAGGAGCATCTCACCAAAAATGATATATTTGTTGCAGAGGATTCCTAAAACCAGATTTGCATGTTAGTGCCGACTGCTGCAAAAATCAGCGAAGCCAATCACACAAGCTGGAAATGACAATTCTGGGAGTGTTGCCACCACCAATGGCAAATGGAATGCCTTCAGGTCGCCATATTACATTGAAATGTAAAGAAGTTTGCAGAATGAAAAGGAAATTATAATGTTTATTAACATTTAATTACAATAGCAATTACATTGTATATGCTAGATTATTTTTTTATCTGTTATTTACTTTTTTTTCCCCCACGATAGTGGAGTTACCCTTTAAGACTAAACGAATCCCTGAGGCTCTCCTTATGTCTGATGCAATCCTGTGGGAAGCTGGACAGACGCCTCCTCATCTCTCCATTATGTGGAAGGGTTATTGTTATTAATCTGCCATTATCCGTGTCATTCATACTCCCCGGTCAGACCCTCCTCTGGAATTTGTTGGCTCGGAACAAACGCATGACGATTAAACTGTCACAGTGGACCGCATTCCCCAAATAAATAGGTCACAGTTGTATTATTCTTGGTCAGCAAAAGTACAATGTAGTGGCTTTCTTTACGTGTCGCTGATAAGCTTTGCATTGTTTTCATTGCGATAATACAATGCGAGAAATATTTTAACCTCCCAACCTGCTGCAAGCCATGCCAGGTCAATAGCGGGCGATGGATCGGGTGTTTGTTTTGTGTGTAATTCTATGTGAACCAGATTATTATGTTGTTTTTGCATTAGCGTGCTTTATTTTATTTATTGCTTATCATTTCAGCCTGATATCTTGCTATCCATTACTACTAAATCATGGCTTATTTGATAAATAGGTAAAATGATGATATGTATATAAATATAGAACTCTATGTGCCTTGTGTATTTTGGCACCTCATAATTAACCACTACCGGGCTCTTTTACCCCCTTCCTGCCCAGGCCAATTTTCAGCTCTCAGCGCTGTCAGACTTTTTTGCCATTTTTTTCACACAAATAAAGCTTTCTTTTGGTGGTATTTAATCACCGCGGGGTTTTTTATTTTTGGCTAAATTAATGAAAAAAGGCTGAAAATTGTGAAAAAAAAAACATTTTCATAGTTTGTCATGAAATTTAGCAAACAGGTAATTTGTCTCCTTCACTGATGTGCACTGATGAGACTGCACTGATGAGCACAGAGAGGTGGCACTGATAGGCGACACTGATGAGGTGGCACTGATGAGGCAGCACTGATAGGCATTGATAAGCACTGATAGGCTGCACTGATGGGCACTGATGAGGCGGCACTGATAGGCAACACTGATGGGCACTGACAGGCAGCACTGATAGGCACTGCAGGGGGCACTATTGGCACTGATAGGCAGCACTGATGGGCACTGGTATGCGGCACTGGTGAGCGACACTGATAAGCAGGCACTGATGGGCACTTATTGGCAGAACTGGTGGGCACTGATTGGCAGCACTGGTGGGCACTGATTGGCATGACTGGTGAGCACTGTTGGGACTGCACTGATAATTAGGACACTGATAAACCTAACTATCAATGTAGATGTCCCTTTTAGAGAAGCCGGTTATCGGCTCTCTTCTCCTCTCCTCATGCTGTCAGCGTGAGCAAAGGTGTGCCGATAACCGGATTTACATCCATGATCAGCTGTTATTGGACACAGCTGATCGCATGGTAAAGAGCTGCTGATTGGCTCTTTACCTCAATCTGTGATCAGCAGTGTCCTTTGGACACTGTCACAGAACGTGCCGCCCGTGCCCAGCAGCGGGTGCATGGCGGGCACAATCATGGAAGGCCATCATATGGTGGCCTCCCGGAACTAGCCATCCACGCTGTAGCCATCAGTCAGCTATAGTCTACTATGTGAAAATAACTCCAGGTGAGCTTTAGGGAAGATCCGGATCGATGCTCATGGCATGGAGGCTTCACCGCTCAGAATATTGAGGACTGCTTGCATGGGGCCTGAAGACCAGTTCCTATTGGGCGGCTGCTACTGCAGTATCTTGGGTCACTGATAGGCAGTTACTGGGAAGCTGCTACTCAAGAATCAAGGGCCACCCATACAATGTTTTTAAAGGGTCCATTTATAACTGGGAGGCTTCCATTGAAACATTAGAGCCCTCATCAACTTTGATAATACTGGGAGGCTGCTACTCAAGAAATTAGGACCACTAGCCATGTTTTCTACTGTGTTGATATAAAAAAGCCTCATATATTATTTAGCTGTTTTGGAGGGATCATGTACCCCTAATCTTCTCTACCAAGCCAACTGAGCCAATACAATTTGCAGAGGATTGGAGGCCTTGAAGTCTATGAGTGCCCAGGTACAGCTTCAAGCAGGTCATTAGTATGGAAAACAGAAAAGCCAGTTAAAACCCATCAGCATCATTGCAAGTCAATGCTACAACTGTAAAAAATGCCAGTTGATCCTGCCAAAGATCCAATGAGCTTCTAAGGTGTATGCTACTGCACTGAAATCTCATAAAGTGTTATCAGCCTGGCCCAGTTCCCCTCTGTGGACTACAGGGCACCCTCCTCCTATGTAATGGAAATAGGGAGAGGGGCAGGTGCTCTGTACTCCTAACACATATCTTGTCCTCATGTGACAACGCTGATCCCCCATAAATTCAGTACAATGAGTAAGCATTGTCACCCTGGGACGACAGGAAGTGGACTGGCAGGATCACCAGGTGAGAAGAAAGAAAAAAAATCCTTATACAGCCACCACCTCTAAGGACGGTAAGGTGCAATGGATTAAACAGTAGCATGAACACGTTGGTGCAATTTCAAGCAATTTCTTAGGGAAAACAAGACAGAAGAGTCTCTGTCACTGGAGGAAACACACTCTGTCCTCCCCTGATACACAGGAGGAATGCTGTGACAAAAGGAATGCAGCAAGAATCCAACAATAGCCTCGGGTTCTACCCAGAGGATGAGAGAGGTCCCTCAACCCAGACCATTATCTGCATTGCAGCCTGGAGTACACTGAAGAAAGCTGCTCTTAAAGGAAACCTGTACTGAGAAAAATATAGTACAAGGAAAGAGATATAGCGCTTGCAATCTTCTCAGCTGGGGTATCTGGGGTCAGAGCGGAAGAGTGCATATGCGGGGTGCTAGGCACCGTAAGGACGGGGCGGAGGTATCCAAGTGTAGATGGCGATGTCCGTGGGGCAGCTAGCTGACGGAGCAGAAGTAACTCTGTTGGCAGTAAACACAAGAGAACAAGCAGAGCCCCACTAAGTGTAGCAGTGGATAAAAACAAAGTATTTATTAAAAATGCACTTACAAGAGTAAAGTGATATCAGGCATGTGAATGTCCAGGTATCCCAATCTGGGTGGTCCGAGTGCTAGGGTCAGGCCTGATGAAGGAGCACGGATTGCTCCGAACGCGCGCCTGATACAGCCATACACACACTCTCCAGCTCCCCATTGGACCCATGACATTGGACCTACCTCTCTCCCACCTGCTTGGAGCCTCAGAACCCACTGGAGCGACCGGACACATGTGACGGCGGGACCCCAGCACTCGGACCACCCAGATTGGGATACCTGGACACTCACATGCCTGATATCACTTTACTCTTGTAAGTGCATTTTTAATAAATACTTTGTTTTTATCCACTGCTACACTTAGTGGGGCGCCGCTTGTTCTCTTGTGTTTACTGAGAAAAATATAGAAGTTGCAGCTTTTCTCAAAATGCTAGTTTCCTAGCTGTGTATGGCCTCAAAATATTTAGAGACACTGATGTGCAATAAACGTGCAGCAAGTGAACTCACAGGGATCTTTTGATCTGCATGCTTGTACCGGGTCAAAATACTATAGCTATGGAATCAGGGAAGTATAGCCAGGGAATTGGCATATTGACCAGGCAACTAGCATTTTTTAAAAGGAGGACAGTAATGGTGGCCCCTATTTTACTTTAAAAGAAACTACATGCAGCATGTTATAGGTCGGTGTTGTTGATACTATTCAGGAAAACATAATAACTGTACTGGATTCAGAAGGTCTACCCAGCTTGCCCCATTTTGGGCCTCAATATGGACCAATGGGTTAGTACCTTTGCCTTGCAGCAATGGCACCCTTGGTTTAGATCTCTGCCAGGACACTATCTGCGATAGGTAGCATGTTCTCCTTTTTAATTTCATGGGTTTTCCTTTGGGTACTCTGATTTACTCCCATACTCCAAAGACATGCTGGTACATCTTTGTCAGACCCTGGTAGCATTCTGTTGACTGGATAATGCATTTCACTGCACTGCATCCCATTCACAGGACTCTGATACTCTACAGCCACAAGCGATGTTGACAGCTTTATACAAGTCCAATTTAAAGTGGTAGTAAACCCATCCATTTAACAGTTTAAAAATCAGTTACATTACCGGCATGTGCCGGAAATATAACACTCCCATTGGTTGTGCTCTAAACCAAACTGTCAAACCATCCAATGGCTGGTGTCATAGCTGATCACATGTACAGCATCATGACAGTTGTAGATTAAACAGAGGCCAAGATGGCAGCTTCTTTGGCTGAAAATGATAGCAGGGTTTACTACCACTTTAAGCCTCTTTGCTGTTCCAAATACGTCCAGAAACGTAACCTTGTGGAGGGGGTAGTTACCCCGAAACACGTTGGTTAAACCTGTTACCGTCAAAAGGGCTCGGTCAGTGTATGTGTGGACATGCAGCATAATCTGTCTTGACTTGGGAATGAAGGGCAAGACTTTTTTGCCTTGGGTGGTAGACTACCTTGTCCCACCACACCCTTCTATCCATAGGCGTGCACACATAGGGTGGCAGGTGTGCCTGGGCACACCCTAATCACCCTGTACTGTGCAGATTACCCCTGCTGCCTGGCTGCAGAGAAAGGGACGGGGGAATCTCTGTCCTCAGTCCCTTTCTCTGTCTCAAAAGTGAGACATCAGGGGTCTGTTTAGACCCCTGGTATTTCACTGAAGC
Source organism: Glandirana rugosa (assembly GCA_018402905.1). NCBI lineage: Eukaryota > Metazoa > Chordata > Amphibia > Anura > Ranidae > Glandirana > Glandirana rugosa. The sequence goes on from BLSH010348868.1 coordinate 954,989, forward strand.
CCCCCAACAGGGCTCCTAAAAAATGATAAAATATAATATTGTAAAAAAATGAATAAAATAAAAATAAACTTCTGACACCGTCCTCTGCCCTTCTGACATATATACACACACTCATGTTTGTTTGTACTTTTGTGGTGCCACCCTAATGCAATAGGCTGCGCACACCTATGACTGCTAGGTCATCAAAGGCCCCCAGCAGGGCCCCTAAATAAAATTGTATATATATATATATATATAATATTGTAAAAAATAATAAAAAAAAAAAATTGTAAAAAAAAAATGAATAAAAATAAATTATTAACACCGATCTCTGCCCTACTGATATATACACACACACTCGTGTTTGTTTGCACTTTGTGGTGCACACTCTAATGCAATAGACTGTGCACACCTATGCTTCTATCCCATATGGCTTTCCATAGACATAAACCTAGATAGCAAGAAATTGTGCTGCAAGTTTGAAAACGACTTGCTAAGCTATTGCTAGCCATGCCGGGCTTCACAAGTTTGTTGCACAATTGCAGCAAGTTCGCATTGCATGACTCCAGATCAACTTTCTTTGCAAACATTCTGCAGGTCTGCAGCAAGTTCTGGCTTAGTTTTGTTGTGCAATAGTCATCCCACCACAAGGGGTCACTGTGGCTGAATTTTCAGGCTGTAGACTTGCAGAGTTCTTGCTGTAGACTCACCACTGCAACTTTGCTCTTGCTAGAGACTTGCCATGCAAATTGGAAAAGTGTCAACTAGAACTTGTGCTTTAAGTGCTCTGCAAATGTACAACTTGCTAATGAGAATGTGCAGCAAGATAACAGACTTACAATTCTACACTGCCAGAAATGTGTGGCAAGTTAGCCTTGCTATCTGGGAAGGTGGCAACTCTCGGGCCCAGAGGACAACGGCTGTCAATGGTACAACCTCCGCTAATCCGGCCACTGTACATGTGGACATGTAAGCACCATCTGTCTCAGGTCAACAAAGAGGAGGTGGCGCCCTTTGGCAACTATGCCTTTGGAGCCAGGGGACCTCGTCCTGCCACTGACGCACATTGCATGTAAGAATGAAACCCTTTTAGCCCCGAGTCAGAGTTTGCTCATCATTACTCTTAACCACTGACTCCTAGATTACGCTGAACAATCTCTAGCACCACTTATACTTCATCCATATAGCTCAAAATTCCATGGTGGCACTGGGGATATATATAAACACACGGGTCAACGTTGATAGTGAGATAAGTAATTCTGAGTATTACTCCTAATGCATTTCCAATGGCTCCTTTGCATTATCTCCAAACAAGGGGCCGCTCAGGGGCTCTGCCAGTAGCATGACATCCCTGGACATGCCGGGCAGACAGGAATTGGTAGGGAAGGTGCCTAAACATGCTTATGTTAAAGTGTTTTACTGCAGCTGTCAGACTAATTCATCGCAGTGCAGTACACAAGTAGGAAAACACGAGTACTTATCCAACCCACATACTTTCTTGGCATTTTTTTCACATATATTTGTAGGTATAAGCTACATCTTCAAAAAGCAAAATTCAAAGAATGTGCCCGACATCCCCTGAGGAGATTGTACAGCAGAGGCTAAGGAATGTTGTGTTTCAATTAAGCAGAACCACACAAATCCAGCGAAAGTGTTTCAGAAGCCCGGTTAACACCAGTTAACACAGATCATTGTTGCTGGATTTGTTTGACTGTTATTTATGGTTTGAGATGAGTAGTAATGCTTTTCTTATGTTTTATAACCCCATGCGACATATTTAGGTATATGGCCAAAGTTTTGGACATCTGACCTATATGGATACCCACCTATATGGCCAAGCCCAAAAGTATGTGGGTCCATTCCAAATTATCGAGTTCAGGAGTTTCCAGTGAAAGGTACTGTTAATACTACAGCACATAAAGACGTTGTAGAAAACTATACACTTCCAAACTGGTGGGTAAAGACTCTTTTCTGTCCCAGCATGACTGTCCCAAGACCCTGTTTACAAAGCCAGCTCCATAAAGACATGGTTTGATGAGTTTGGTGTGGAGGAACTTGAGTGGCCTGCACACAGCCCTGACCTCAACCCTGCTGAACACCTTTGAGATAAATTGGAATGCTTATTGCGAGCCAGGTCTTCTCATCCAATATCAGTCAGTACCAGGCCTCAACCCTACTGAAGACTTTCAAGGATTAATTGGAACGCTGATTGCGAGCCAGGTCTTCTCATCCAATATCAGTCAGTACCAGGCTTCGACCCTACTGAAGACTTTCAAGGATTATTTGGAACACTGATTGTGAGCCAGGTCTTCTCATCCAACGTCAGTGCCAGACCATAACCCTACTGAAGACCTTCAAAGATAAATTGGAACATTGATTGTGATGAGCCAGATCTTCTCATCCAATATCAGTACCAGACCTCAACCCTACTGCATACCTTTGGGATGAATTGGAACGCTGATTGCAAGCCAGGTCTTCTCATCCAAAACCAATACCAGACCTCAACCCTACTGAACACCTTTGGGATAAATTGGAACTCTGATTGCAAGTCAGGTCTTCTCATCCAACATCCGTGCCAGACCTCAACCCCACTGAAGACCTTTGGGATAAATTGGAACTCTTATTGCAAGCCAGGCCTTCTCATCCAACATCAGTACCAAATGTCAACCCCACCGAAGACCTTTGTGATGAATTAGAACTCTGATTGCAAGCCAGGCGATCTCATCCAATACCAAACACCAGTACCAGACCTCAACCTTACTGAAGACCTTTGGGATCATTTGGAACTCTGATTGTAAGCCAGGCCTTTTCCTAAAAACATCAGTATCAGAGATCAACCCCACTAGAAACCTTTGGAATAAATTGGAACGCTGATTGTGAGCTGGGTCTTCTCATCCAACATCAGTAGCAGACCTCAACCCCACTGAAGACCTTTGGGATAAATTGAAACTCTTGTAACCAGGAGTTCTGAAATATTCCTCTGGCATACAGACAATGGTGTACATTGCTTAACATGGGAACTCCCCCTAGTGCTTGCTTTTGGAAAAGACTGTAATTGGGAGTTGTAGTGCGGAATGAGAAAATAGCCAACAGACTTTTACGGAGAAGGACTCCATTTCCCATCAGGCTGTGCTGCACTGAAGACTTCTGGGAGGTGCAATGCATTGTAGAAGGATTATTTAAGGGGAAGGCGGAGCTAAAAAAGGCTTCGCCTTCTTGGTATAGCGTGATCGATCAGAGAGGAACCCTGCATGCTGCTGCAGTCAGATTTAGGCCTGAGGCCTAAGGAAAACATTCCAGCCGACTGAAATCAGCAGGTGATACAGCTAATGTCCGCTCTTCAGCAATACAGTGAGCGAACAACAGAACCATCTGAAGCTCATTTCTATCTGGATAGAAGCCATGCCAGCTACTGTAACAGTCACATCTGTCGATCAGGAGAGCTGCAAGGAGTGCAGCAGATGCTTTACACCACCCAGGAGCAAGCAGTCTACAGGAACTAACGGTTCCAGCATTCCCAGCATCATCAACTGAGTGCCGGATCGTTTATCTCCAAACAATCCCTCGGAACCAGTGAGAGGGCTCAGCGCCCACACATAGAATTACACATACTGTCTTTGCAGCATATCTTTATTGCCTGGAATACAGTTTAGTGGTTGTGACTAATCTTATTCAAGAAGTCAGTGGAATTTCACCTATTTGTGCCTCATCTTACTTATTAGAAGGACACAGTATTCGTAGGTACCTAATTCTTATTGCCGGCTGAAGATTGCTTGGACATTTCAAGACAAGAGAACTGCAACTACATCTACCCATCTTTTCCTCACTCATATACTCAGGGCTATTGCTTGGTGTTGGTTTACCTCCTAAGAACTCTTTATCCTAGAACAGGAGAAAAAGTATATAAGCCAGAGTTATCTAGTGTTAAAGCGGTAGTAAATCCGCTTGAAAAAAAAAAAAAATCCTGCAAGACAATAGCATAATATGCTAGTATGCATCACATACTAACATATTATGAAATACCTTAGAACGAGGCCCCCTCTGCCCGAGTCGGTCAGCGCTAAGGACGCTGACATGATGGTCCTCTTCTTTCTTCCGGGTACGCGGCTCCAGCGCTGTGAGTGGCCGTAGCCGCGTGACATCACTCCCGCGCATGCGCGTGGGAGCTCTTCGTTCCAGCAGCCAGCTCTGATTTTCCGGCAGTCTCCGCCGGATCATCAGAGCGCATGCGCCGCTAATGTCAGCGGCTGCATGCAGGACGAATATCTCTTAAACCATGTAGGTTTAGGAGATATTCCTTTTACCTACAGGCAAGCCTTATTATAGGATTACCTGTAGGTAAAAACAGTAGTGGGGGGTTTACTTCTACTTTAACTGTAGATCTATTTCTTAACTATGTATTGTAATTGTGCATTGTAGAATACCGTTAATACGTTTATACTGAATCCATTGCGTGGTACCAATTTATCCTTTGGGTCAGCAGTTTAAGATAGGGAGATACTGTAATATTTCATTCTTTTAATTTCCAGTAGACATTATCATATTACCTCTTCTGCAAAGACTCATTAGGTATTGGTTAAACTCAGTTGGAGGAATTGCATTGTTCTCAATTATTGATATTGTTGGAAAATACAGGGAGTAGTGGAAGTGTACAAATTCACCAGGACCTTCAAGTTGACTACTTATGTGAAGAATTGCACTATTTACTATTCACAGTTGTTATTCTTTCTCAGAAATAAGAGTTAAAAGTAAACCATTCTAACTCTGTCTGTGTTGTGGTCTCCATTACTAAAATAGAGTTATTAGTTATAAAACTTGTAATATGAGTGAACCCAGAGTGTCAGGGGAGTGGAGGACCCTCTGACTGAGGAGATCCAAGGGGGAATTCATTCTTTCAGCCACCCTCAAGGGGGCAGAGCTACACTCTGATTGTGAGCCAGAACTTCTCAAACAACATTAGTACCAGATCTCAATCCTGCTGAAGACCTTTGGGATCAATTGGAACGTGGCAGAGGTGGCCCTTTAATTAGGCAAATTAGGCAGTCGCCTTAGGCCTCGCACTCACAGGGGCCTCGCGGCCGCCTAATTTGTCTAAAGATCCGCCTCTGATAATCAGCAGAGATCCCCTGCCATCAGCTTAGCAAGGACTCTGTGTTCATTGATGTTAGGGAAAACGCTGCGAGTGGGAACAATGTGATCGGAGTGAAGCTCACCGAGTGCTCCGGATCACAGACAGAGAGAGACACTCAGCTCATCAGAACGAGCAGTGAGTGCTGACCCCTCCCCCTGCAGCCTGCAGAGCCAGTCAGGAGAGAGTTGCAGCTGCTTCCTCCTCCCCCCTCCTCTCCTCCTGTGTCAGCCCCGCCCACACCCCCGACAGGCAGTGCTGAGAAGGAGATGTGGGCGAGAAGATTCAAGAGAACAGCCCAGCACATGGGAAGAAAGATGGAGTCTCATCCATCCATGCAGTCCCTCCTGCCTTTGAGTGAGTTCTCTGATGTGGGGGTGCCTCTCTCCTCTCCTCTCCTCTCCTCTCTCTCTTTCTCTCTTCTCTCCTCTCTCTTCTCTCCTCTCTTTCTCTTCTCTCCTCTCTCTTCTCTCCTCTCTTTCTCTTCTCTCCTCTCTCTTCTCTCCTCTCTCTTCTCTCCTCTCTTTCTCTTCTCTTCTCTCCTCTCTTTCTCTTCTCTCCTCTCTTTCTCTTCTCTCCTCTCTCTTCTCTCCTCTCTCTTCTCTCCTCTCTCTTCTCTCCTCTCTTTCTCTTCTCTCCTCTCTTTCTCTTCTCTCCTCTCTTTCTCTTCTCTCCTCTCTCTTCTCTCCTCTCTCTTCTCTCCTCTCTTTCTCTTCTCTCCTCTCTCTTCTCTCCTCTCTCTTCTCTCCTCTCTTTCTCTTCTCTT
>BLSH010348868.1:963365-985467 GCA_018402905.1 Glandirana rugosa
CCCTCCCTCTCTCTCTTCTTTCTTTCCCACTCCAGTTCTCCTCTACCTATTCCCCATCTCCTACCCACTCCCCCTTTTTCCATCCTCCTCCTCCTCACCTACCCCATGGTTCCCAGCCCCACCCCCGATCACATTTTTTTTCAGGGGCCAAGAAAGAAGCCCTAGGTGGACCATCTTACTATTGGTGCTGCTTGTGTGGGCAGGATGTGCACTGTGCCAATCCCTGCTGACTTTCCTTTCCTATTCATCCCATGTGATTGGCACAGTACCCCACCCACAAAAGCAGCAGCAGTAACAAGAAGCTCCACCTCAGGGTCCTTCCATAACCCCTGCAAAGTTCTGGAAGAGAGCAAAAAACTCTGGAGGGGAAGGTAGAGGGGGAGTTGTCATTCCAGTATAGATTTAGCCCAGGACAGCAATGCCAGAATAGGTGGGATCTGTGAGGTCTGCTTCTCTGCACAGCTCTGCTTGAGGAAACCATATCTATATTATTCAATACTGCCACTTTACTGTACCCTCCTACCCCCTGTACGGTGTCCACTTTACCCTACCCCTGTTCTGTGCTCTCCTGCCCCCTATACTGTTCACTTATTCTCCCCCTATACTGTACCCTCCTAATACAGTTAATTTTTATCACTTTAATTATTCTTCCCATTATGGGCGGTGAGTAGGGCCTCATATCTAAGTTTTGCCTAAGGCCTCACAAAGCCTAGAGCCACCTCTGGAACGCGGATTGTGAGCCAGATCTTTTCAACCTGCATCAGTAGCAGACATCAACACTATTTAACAAGTTTGGGGTAAATTGCAACTCTGATTGCAAGCCAGGTCTTCTCTTCCAATATCAGTACCAGATCTCAACCCTACTGAAGACCTTCGGGATAAATTGGAACACTGACTGCAAGACAGGTCTTCTCAACCAGAAAGGTTAGGACTCCTGGCCAATCGGGTCTCAGGACCTGCTTCCTGGTCAGCCCACGAGAAGCAACGGCCCTGGCTCTTCCCTTAGCAAGCTGCAGCAGGTGGAGGGATGGAGGGGGATTATAGTGCGAGTGAGGGGGCCGGGTTTGTTTGCCACCCCCCTCCCCCAAAATATTGAGAACCAACCGCCACTGAGTTTGACTATAGTTAGGGAGGTTTCTGAGCTCATTCAGAGTTCACTGACAGCATAGAGGCCAACTGTCACAGATTTTCAAGGGTGGTTCTGCATATTGGACCTCGGTTCCGATGATGATATGTCCCAGGCAATGCCTTGGAATCGCAATATTAATCCTGTATCTGTTATATGTTCTGTAACTGGGTTCTGTGACGGGGGGCTGTGAGTGGGTGGTCCCCACAGAATTGTAAGCAGGGTTTGGGTGGGTCACACCAGTCACTGAGCAGGCCTGAAATGGACTGTGGGCTAAATTAACTAAGTCTAAGGACCGGAACCAAAATGCTGGTTGGTATGTGCATTTGTCCTGCAATTGACCTCCTTCTGACCTGTCTTTAGACATGCATTGAAATGCAAAACCCACTGGAACAAACAAAAGCCCGTTGACAGAGACCCTTACTGTCCTCGAGGGACAATACTTACTCCTCATATTGTATCTGTGGAGGAAAAGCATTGTCACCTTAGGACAGAAAGCGTGTTAGGACTACAGAACCCACCCCCAGGGGCGTATCATGAAATTGGTGGGCCCGTGTGCAAGCCCACACCGCACCAATCATCCCCTGCTGTCATGGAGAGATTATCCATGGGTGCAGTGTGGGTCAGAGCATAGTGGGCCCCCCCACCCCTCAGGGCCCGTGTTCAGTGAACACCCTGTACCCATGGATGATACACCACTGCCCACCCCCCTTCACATCTTCATAACATGGGGTCAGGGGTGATCTGTTGCCCACAGAGATAGCTGGGAACAATGCTAATTGATAACATTACAACATAATGAGAAAACAGGAAATTGTCAGCTCACTGGTTTTCTGGCAGGATGAAGAGTTTTTTTGCACTTATTCAGCAGATATAACAAAACACTTTCAATGTTCTTTTTCTAACACAGTGATTCACCAAACTGTGTGCCGCATGAGATTTGCAGGTGTGCCCTGGAAGTTTTGAAAACTATTTAACATTGCTAGCATTTTGAAACCTTGAATATATGGAAAAATTAAATGGTAAATCAATGTCGCAAAAGTTAAAAAAGTAACATTCTCTGTCAGTCTGTCATTCATTGGTTCCTTTCAAAACGCGAGACTTGTGCGAGGTCACGGGAGAACTTGATTGCTCTAATTATATTATAATAATAGAGACCGTTCCATTCCAACTTTAAAGTACAAAAAGGTGCGCCTCTAAGTGCAGTAATTATAAAAAAAGCTTTATTTTAAAAGTTTAAAAACGACTCACAAAGGTAGTATGCGGGAAGGCGTTGTAGTGTTTAGCCACTGCTGGCTATGTGGAAGTCCATGGGAAGTGCTGCTGGGATGGGAGTGGGTCAGGCTGACAGCTGTGTGGTGGGTTGGAAGGAACCGTAGGTGGCTCTCGGCGTCTTCTTCTCCTTCGCCACTAGCAAAGGTCCGTGAGGTCACTTCCGGTGGGCAGCTTGGGTGTGTATAGTACGGCGACGCGTTGCGTCGGCCTGAAGAAGGGGCGGAGCCTCGCAACGCGTTGCCGTACTATACACACCCAAGCTGCCCACCGGAAGTGACGTCACTGACCCCACGGACCTCTGCTAGTGGCGAAGGAGAAGGAGACGCCGGGAGCCACCGGCGGTTCCTTCCAACCCACCACACAGCCGTCAGCCTGACCCACTCCCATCCCAGCAGCACGTCCCATGGACTTCCACATAGCCAGCAGTGGCTAAACACTGCAACGTCTTCCCGCATACTATCTTTGTGAGTCGTTTTTAAACTTTTAAAATAAAGCTTTTTTTATAATTACTGCACTTAGAGGCGCACCTTTTTGTACTTTGTCGTTTACTACAGAAGATCGCTTACTTCCAAGAGGTGCAGCAGAGACTTTCCATTGGTTCAACTGTGTTTTTAGTCCAAAATTGTTTTCTATTTCATTATATGCCAATTTTCATGACATTGAATCCATCAGTTTTTATGGTCGCACCCCATGGTCTCCGGACCTTTGTGTTACTCTCTATAGTCACACAGATAGGTTCCTCTCACTGTCTCAGAGTGCGCTGTAAATACATCATTGGTTCCATTCCAACTTTGATGCTTGTAAATAAAGTTTGTTCATTGTTTAGCGATGGAGAAATACTTAATAAAGTCTGGAACTCTGAAAGAGAAACTGTTAAATGAAAATCAAGGAAGCAAGCGAAAGTACAAAGAAGATTGCAATCACTTCAATCTGATTTGCTCTGGAAAGCAGGCACATCCTTCACATTATATTTAAAATTAAATATACATTATCTCACAAAAGTGAGTACACCCCTCACATTTATGTAAATATTTTATTCTATCTTTTCATGTGACAACACTGAAGAAATGACACTTTGCTACAATGTAAAGTAGTGAGTGCCCTCAAAATAACTCAACACACAGCCATTAATGTCTAAACCGCTGGCAACAAAAGTGAGTACACCCCTAAGTGAAAATGTCCAAATTGGGCCCAATTAGCCATTTTCCCTTGCCCGGTTTCAGGTGACTTGTTAGTGTTAGAAGGTCTCAAGTGTGAATGGGGAGCAGGTGTGTTAAATTTGGTGTTATCGCTCTCACTCTCTCATACTGGTCACTGGAAGTTCAACATGGCACCTCATGGCAAAGAACTCTCTGAGGATAGGAAAAAAGCATTGTTGCTCTACATAAAGATGGCCTAGGCTATAAGAAGATTGGCAAGAGGCTGAAACTGAGCTGCAGCACGGTGGCCAAGACCAAACAGCGGTTTAACAGGACAGGTTCCACTCAGAACAGTGCCTCACCATGGTCCTCCAAAGAAGTTGAGTGCAGTGCTCAGCGTCATATCCAGTGGTTGTTTTTGGGAAATAGACGTATGAGTGCTGCCAGCATTGCTGTAGAGGCTAAAGGGGTGGGGGGTCAGCCTGTCAGTGCTCAGACCATACGCCCCACACTGCATCAAATTGGTCTACATGGCTGTCATCTCAGAAGGAAGCCTCTTCTAAAGATGATGCACAAGAAAGCATGCAAACAGTTTGCTGAAGACATGCAGACTAAGCACATGGATTACTGGAACCATGCCCTGTGGTCTGATGAGACCAAGATAAACTCATTTGGTTCAGATGGTTTCAAGCGTGTGTGGCAGCAACCAGGTGAGGAGTACAAAGACAAGTGTGTGTTGCCTACAGTCAAGCATGGTGGTGGGAGTGTTATGGTCTGGGGCTGCATGAGTGCTGCCGGCACTGGGGAGCTACAGTTCATTGAGGGAACCATGAATGCCAACATGTACTGTGACATACTGAAGCAGAGCATGATCCCCTCCCTTCAGAAACTGGGCTGCAGGGCAGTATTCCAACATAACGACCCCAAACACACCTCCAAGACGACCCCTGCCTTGCTAAAGAAGCTGAGGGTAAAGGTGATGGACTGGCCAAGCATGTCTGCAGACCTAGACCCTATTGAGCATCTGTGGGGCTCCTCAAACGGAAGGTGGAGGATCACAAGGTCTCTAACATTCACCAGCTCTGTGATGTCGTCATGGAGGAGTGGAAGAGAACTCCAGTGGCAACCTGTGAAGCTCTGGTGAACTCCATGCCCAAGAGAGTTAAGGCACTCCTGTAAAATAATGGTGGCCACACAAGATATTGACACTTTGGGCCAGATTTGGACATTTTCACTTAGGGGTGTACTCACTTTTGTTGCCAGTGGTTTAGACATTAATGGCTGTGTGTTGAGTTATTTTGAGGGGACAGCAAATTTACACTGTTATACAAGCTGTACACTCACTACTTTACATTGTAGCAAAGTGTCATTTCTTCAGTGTTGTCACATGGAAAGATAGAATAAAATATTTACAAAAATGTGAGGGGTGTACTTACTTTTTTGAGATACTGTATATGTAAAAATAAATAAGTTCTTCACCACAAAAATTGTTACATTTTTTTTATGCCGTGAACATTTTTAGATCTTTTTGGTGTGCCGCAGGAGAAAAAAGTTTGAGAAACACCCTAACAGAACAAAATGGAGCAAATTTAAGCAATTCATTGTTAAGGGTTACATACAGTTACATTGATTGAATGTTCTGACTTTAGCGCAGTGACATTGTTTGCTGATTGATCTTACTTGGTGCCTGCAGCTGCTCTTTAATGTGAAAAGTAGGTTGTGAAATTCTCTTTAGCTTTTCTTCACAGCCGACTTGACAATAGAGATAAATTTCGATGTTAGGGGGATATAAAGCAGCCCTTAGTCATTCTCCAGTAGCTGACAAACAAGACAAAATCCTCAAGATTATTTCAGGAAACCCTATTTGTCATTTAGATGGAAAACCAGCTATATTTATCGATGGCAGATAAGTGCTTCATCTGAAAACAGCAGGAAGAATCGAGTAGGAGTAAATTAGAGGGCTTAAAATGCGTCAGTTGAAGATCTTATTATTTTTTTTTTTTTAAAAGACAGTTGTAGTGCTCACAGCCTAATCCTCAACTTTCAGATAGAACAAAATGAAGAATATCCGCCCACATCTCCTTCCACTGTCTGACACACTTTATTAAGCTTTAGTACATCTAAACTGCTACTTGACTAGTCTATAGTTCATAATTACCAAATTTTCAGGCCCAATCCCTGGGACGCAGGTAACCCTGCCAACGGTCAGCCTTAGGCCCGCCCAGTGACCAAGCAGTCCCATTGAGACCCAGCCCATGTCCTGGAGTGGCTGGCCCAACCCTATGTAGGGACATGTTGCCACCAATCACCATAATGAATGCTACATATGAAGTAACTTACACAAGAGTGACACTGAGATCCCAGGACAGGGCCATGGGCACAGCATCATCGGGACTGAGGTCCAAGATGTGGGGCTATTCCGGTAATTCTGGTGCAATTGGCATCTATGGCAGTTCTGCATTCATTTGGGAAATCCTGCAGATCTGCCTATTATCATTTGCTCTTTAGTCTCTGTACTGCTATATAACTGTTTAAGATGTTCCAATCCATTGTTGCCTAGCACCCTTATCCTAAACAGGGGCTGCTAGTAAATTTAGCTTTGCTAGGTGGTAACTAACCTGGCTGATTTGCAGTCTTTGTAATCATTTGGGTTTTCTACTAAGCTTGGTGTAGCTGTGGTACCTCCCTTTTGTAAATAGGCGGCATTGTTGCCTTTGGCATTAGTATGTTGAGCTGCAGTGAAGCTGAGTTATGAATATGCGTATTTCTCTTAGTCACTCAGTAGGAGTTGTGTGGCCACTGAGCGTGCTGGGAGAAAGTATATATTTAAAGAAAGTCACGTGATCAGGGTCCTCCCACCCAGACCTTGGTGTGGATGTGTGAGGAACAACTGCATTGGATAAGGCCTGGAATCTAAGGCCTGGCCATGTGCTCGAGGCTCTGCCAGAAAGAGAGCCTGTCTATTGCCTGCAGGCACCAGGGAGGCTCTGTCAGAAAGAGCCTGGTTGTTGCCTGGAGGCACAAGGGAGGCTCTGCCAGAGAGAGCCTGGTTGTTGCCCGAAGGCACGAGGGAGGCTCTGCCAGAGAGAGCCTAGTTGTTGCCCAGAGGCACGAGGGAGGCTCTGCCAGAAAGAACCTGGTTGTTGCCTGGAGGCATGAGGGAGGCTCTGCCCGAGAGACCCTGATTGTTGCCCGAAGGCACGAGGGAGGCTCTGCCAGAGAGAGCCTGGTTGTTGCCCAGAGGCACGAGGGAGGCTCTGCCAGAAAGAGCCTGGTTGTTGCCTGGAGGCACAAGGGAGGCTCTGCCCGAGAGACCCTGGTTGTTGCCCGAAGGCACGAGGGAGGCTCTGCCAGAGAGAGCCTGGTTGTTGCCCAGAGGCACGAGGGAGGCTCTGCCAGAGAGAGCCTAGTTGTTGCCCAGAGGCATGAGGGAGGCTCTGCCAGAAAGAACCTGGTTGTTGCCTGGAGGCACAAGGGAGGCTCTGCCCGAGAGACCCTGATTGTTGCCCGAAGGCACGAGGGAGGCTCTGCCAGAGAGAGCCTGGTTGTTGCCCAGAGGCATGAGGGAGGCTCTGCCAGAGAGAGCCTGGTTGTTGCCTGGAGGCACGAGGGAGGCTCTGCCAGAGAGAGCCTAGTTGTTGCCTGGAGGCATGAGAGAGGCTCTGCCAGAGAGAGCCTGGTTGTTGCCTAGAGGCACGAGGGAGGCTTTGCCAGAGAGAGCCTGGTTGTTGCCTGGAGGCACAAGGGAGGCTCTGCCAGCGAGAGCCTGGTTGTTGCCCGAAGGCACAAGGGAGGCTCTGCCAGAGAGAGCCTGCTTGTTGCCCAGAGGCACGAGGGAGGCTCTGCCAGAAAGAGCCTGGTTGTTGCCTGGAGGCACGAGGGAGGCTCCGCCAGAGAGAGCCTAGTTGTTGCCTGGAGGCATGAGGGAGGCTCTGCCAGAGAGAGCCTGGTTGTTGCCTGGAGGCACGAGGGAGGCTCCGCCAGAGAGAGCCTAGTTGTTGCCTGGAGGCATGAGGGAGGCTCTGTCAGAGAGAGCCTGGTTGTTTCCTAGAGGCACAAGGGAGGCTGTGCCAGAGAGAGCCTGGTTGTTGCCTAGAGGCATGAGGGAGGCTCTGCCAGAGAGAGCCTGGTTGTTGCCCGGAGGCACAAGGGAGGCTCTGTCAGAGAGAGCCTGGTTGTTGCCCGAAGGCACGAGGGAGGCTCTGCCAGAGAGAGCCTGGTTGTTGCCTGGAGGCACGAGGGAGGCTCTGCCAGAGAGAGCCTGGTTGTTGCCCAGAGGCACGAGGGAGGCTCTGCCAGAGAGAGCCTGGTTGTTGCCTGGAGGCATGAGGAAAGGGATGGAGTTCTGAGATGAAGTACCAGAGGTTACTCTTCCATAAGTTTAGGGACTGTGGAGAGGCTTGGAAAGCGTCAAGAGGGACTCATCCAAGTAGTTTTTGGTTGCTATTGGAATACAGCGGTTGCTAGGTGGATACAGAACGTTGGGTGCAGGCCTAAGGCCCTTGTTCTGTATTGCTGTCTACGTGGTTGGTTTTGTTTTTAGAGTCTGCTAATCTGTCTGCCTGCTGTCCTAAGGGTGTCCTGTGTCTCCCTGCATTTTTGTTGTTGTGAGCAAAAAACTCACTTTTGAAAAAAGTGACTGGCACCCATCTTTTCTGCCACCATCCACACCCACCATGGCTAAGAACCAGCACCCTGAGGTGAAATGTTAGCCCTCCCTGATACCAAGGGTCAGCGGGGTGCTGCAGTTGCATTAAAGGGACTCTGATGCCCAGGCAAAGGTGCAGTCATCATCCTTCCAGCAAGACCCCAGGCAATTTTCAGTAAGCCAAATGTCATTAAAGGACAGATCCTGTACTGTATTGGATCATCATCTTGTGAGATTCTCCAGGCTCTCGTCAGAAGAAAGGTGGTGTCAGTACGTAAACCAGGGATAAGGTACTAACATGTTGGGCTACTCCACTTTCCCCAGGACCTTGCCAGAAGGAGGGTGGTCTTAACCCTTGCAGCACAGAAACCTTGGGTGAGGTACTAGGTTTTTGGACATTCCCCTGTATCTCACTGGAAGAATAGTGGAATCACTCCTTGCAGAATAAGGTTTAAACTTTTTGAGCTACTCAGCATTACCTGGGATCTTGCCGGAAGGATGGTGGCATTACCCCCTGCAGCACAGAAGCCCAGGGTAAAGGGTAAAGTAGCTTTTTGGAAGGATGGTGATGTTGCCTATTGTAGTACATCATCTGGGGGTGAGCTACTAACTTTTGGGGCTACTCAGCTCCTCTCAGGATCTTGTTGTTGAAAGGACAGTCATGTCACCCCTGAAGTATAATGCTGGGAGTAAGGTATTACGTTTTTTGGACTACTCAGGTTTCCCCAGGGTCTCACTGCAAGGATGGTGGCATCAACCTTTGTTGGGGGTCAGCTACCAACTTTTTGGGCTACTCAGCTTTCCCTGGGATCATGCCAGAAGGATAGTGGTGTCAGGCTTGGATTAAAAAGAAAGGAGCGCCCGGTGTCCAGAGAAATGCAACTTGTAAAGTATGGTTCATAGACGTTTATTACAAAGTAACATGTACATCAAACCAAGGCTTTTCAGGGGAATAGACTCCCCCTTCTTCAGGGCTGTTGCGTACTTTTTGATGGGAACAATTCCCATGAATGGTTATGTTGGAGCAAGGCTTCAGAAACCAGGATGCCGGCTTTAGTTGCATAGCAGCAGGTGGTGTCAGAATGGAAGCCGTTGCTGTTCAACTTCTCCCAAGATTTTGCCGTTATGATAGTGGCGTTACCCCCCCAGCACAGAAGTTGAGGGTAAAGTACTAGATTTTTGGGCTACTCAGCATTACCAAAATCTCACCAAAAGAATAGTGGCATTGCCCCTTGCAGTACAGAAGCCAGGGATAAAGTATCAACTTTTTAGGGTACTCAGCATTCCCTGGTATTATGCCAAAAGGATGGTGGCATTACCCCCTGCAGCATAGAAGCTGGGGGTTAGGTACTAGATTTTTGGGCTACTCAGCCCTCCACAGGATCTCATCAGAAGGATGGTCGTGTCACCCCCTACTGTGCAATGCAGGGAGCAAGGGATTACATTTGTTGGATTACTCAGCTTTCCCTAGGGTCTCATTGAAAGGACAGTGGCATGAACACCTGCAGCAAGTAACCCGGGGCAAGGTACTTTTTTGGGCTACTCAGTTTTCCCTGGGATCTCGCAGGAAGAATGGCGGCATCACCTCATGCATTGTGAAAGCCAAAGGTAAGGTAAATAAATGTAATTTTTTCCTCTTTAGTTTTTCATTTTCATGATGCTATTTAGTATAGCAGAGGGGGCCCAGATGTGTGCAAGTTCGCTGCCTGTTTTAAAACCCCGTGGGCTAACTTAATGCACTTTTTCTTTAGCTGTCAGGTGTTTTATTGGAAAGGTTAGAGGAAGTTCAGAAGCAAAGTATATTGTACCTTGAGGAATGGGGTCATAACAGAGGTGGCGGTTTTGTTTCAATCCTCCGCTTAACCTATGCCACAAAGTCGTATCACTTTCAGTTCAGTTATCACTTTCAGTTCAAATCACTTTGACTTGAGGTTGTAAGTGGCAGCGACCACAGGATACGGATCAGTTACAATGGCCGGGTGTGGTCACATGATTACAGGAAAGGCTGCAATACATACAGACTGAGATTGCAATATGATCTGAAATCTGCTAACACCACCTGCTCATAATGGGAACTTACACTTAGCTAAAGGGTTTTAACAGGAGGCTACACAGAGTGATCAGTATTATTAAAACTGTTCTGTACAGGATTTATATAGCGCCGACAGTTTGCACAGCGCTTTACAGCATTAGGGCAGACAGTACAGTAACAATACAATGCAATTCAATACAGGAGGAATAAGAGGGCCCTACTCGCTAGAGCTTACAATCTAGGAGGGAGGGTCAAGTGATAACAATGGGGAGATGAGCTGATGAAGAAAATAAAACGTGTTGTTGTTAGGTGAAGGCAGGATAGGCTTCTCTGAAGAGAAAAGTTTTCAGGGATCGCCTAAAAGTGGATAGATTTGGAGACAGTCTGAATGATTGGGGTAGGGAATTCCAGAGGATGGGAGAGGCTCGGGAGAAGTCCTGGAGGCGAATATGGGAGGAGGTGATGAGGGAACTAGAGAGCAGGAGGTCTTTGGAGGAACAAAGAGGAGGATAAGGTTGGTATTTTGAGACCAGGTTAGTGATGTAGCTGGGGGCAGAGTTGTGGGTGGCTTTGTAACTTATTGATAGTATTTTGAATTTAATTTGTTGGGCGAGTGGCAGCCAGTGGAGGGATTGGCAGAGAGGGGTAGCAGACGCTGAGCGGTTTGTAAGGTGGATGAGTCTGGCAGCGGCATTCATGATGGACTGAAGGCGGGATATTCTGTTTAAAGGTAGATCAGTGATCTAGAAAGTGATCAGGAAAGAGTTGCAGTAGTCAAGGCGAGAGATAACCAGGGAGTGAATCAGGAGTTTTGTGGTTTCGTTGGTTAGGAAGGGATGTAGTTTAGAGATGTTGCTGAGGTTGAGGCGGCAAGCTTTGGAAAGTGGTTGGATGTGGGGCCAAAAGGAGAGTTTGGAGTCCAGGATAACACCAAGCACCCTGGCATGTGGGGATGGGTGGATGGTTGCGCCATTGCTCTTGACAGAGAAGTCAGGGGAAGAGGCACGTGGGGGAGGAAATATTATGGGCTCGGTTTTGGACAAGTTGAGTTTGAGGAAGTGGTGTGACATCCAGGAAGAATAGGAGGAATAGTATCCCATTGTTGGTGTCAGTAGGAGGAATAGTGTCCCATCATTGGTGTCGGTGGAATAGTGCCCCATCATTGGTGTCAATGGGAGGAATAGTGCCCCAAAGTTAGTGTCAGTGGGAGGAATACTGCCCCATAGTTGGTGTCAGTGGGAGGAATTGTGCCCCACTGTTAAAGTTAGTGGGGGAGGATGGTGCCCCAAGGGCTGGGTAAAGGCATGCAAAAGCCTGCAGTTTGGAGACCACTGGTTTAGACGACTGGGTTAGAGCAACTCCAAAACTGCAGCTCTTGTGGGATGTTCCTGATCTGCAGTGATCAGGACAAAGCAAAAGTGGTCCAAGGAAGTAAAACTGGCAACAGTGTCATGGGTGACCAAGGCTCATTAATGCACTTGGGGAGCAAAGGGTGGCCTGTGAAGTTCAATCCAATAGCAGAGCTACTGTAGCTCACATTCCTGAAAAAGGGAATGCTGGTTCTGATAGAAAGGTGTCAGAACACACAGAGAATTGCAGTTTGTTGTGTATGGGGCTGAGTAGTCCGGGTACCCATGCTGACCCGTGTCCACAGCCAAAAGCAACTACAATGGGCACGTGATTATCAGAACCGGACCACGGAGCAATAGAAGAAGGTGACCTGGTGTTATGAATTCAAGAATAGTTTGATGAACATAACAACACGGTCCATGTGTTGACTTGGCCTTCAAATTCTGCAGATCTTGATGGAGCCTCTGTGGGATGTGTTGGAAAAACAAGTCCGATCCATGGAGGCCCCACCTTCCAACTTACAGGAAAAGTGGGTTTTCATTTGCAGCTGGGGCTCTTTCTCAAAGTGGAGCTATTCTATAACTTCTGACTCTGCACTTCAGCGAATGCACAAAGCGAATGAACACAAGAAAATACTTTGAATAACAGCACACAAACTACAGATGAACTTGTTTACCCCTTCAGCTCTTTCTCCCCTCTTAACATGCACTGTCTACCACTCCTGACAACTCTGCCCTGTATCCTTAACCGGTTCCCCACCGCGCGCCGTGTTTTTACGGCGGCAGTGGGGGAGCGCTGCGCGAATCGCCGTAAATAAGCGGCGACTCGCATTTTGGCCACCAGGGGGCGCGCGCGCGCACCCGCCGCACTCCTGAGGACCCGATGTCCGCGATGAGCGGCTACAGGGCAAAGAACGGGGAACCGCCGATGTAAACACGGTGGTTCCCCGCCCTGTCAGTGGGGCATGAAAGATCTACTGATCCCTGTCACTGGGATCAGTTAGATCTCTCATGCCCATGTTAGCCCAACCCCCCCACAGTAAGAACACACCCAGGGAACACAGTTAACCCCTAGCTCTCCCCCCCCCCCCCAGGTTAACCCCTTCACTGCCAATGACATTTATACAGTAATCAGTGGACATTTAAATTTCTGATCGCTGAATAAATGTCATTGGTCCCAAAAAAGTGTCAAAAATGTCCGACATGTCCGCTGCAATATCGCATTACCGCTAAAAATCGCAGATCGCCGCCATTACTAGTAAAAAATAAAAAAAAAATAAAAACCCCAGAAATGAATTCTCATCATCCGTAAACGCGGCCACTTTTGTGAAAACCAATAAATAAACGCCGATTGCGATTTTTTTTTATCGCAAATATGAGGAATTATATAAATCGGGCAAAAACGGTGAAAAAAAATTTTTTTTTATATTTTTTTTTTGGATTTGAATTTTAGCAAAAAGTAAGAAATTTGGGTTTTTTTGCAAAATGGTCGCTCTTCTTTTGTTTATAGCGGCGATAAGAAATGACGCAGAGGCGATCAAATACCACCAAAAGAAAGCTCTATTTGTGGGAAAAAAAGGACGCAAATTTCGTTTGGGTACAACGTCGCACGACCGCGCAATTGTCCGTTAAAGCGACGCAGTGCCGAATCGCAAAAAGTGCTCTGGTCCTAAAGCTGCAAAACCTTCCGGGGCTGAAGTGGTTAAACAAACTCTCCTTCACCCCTCTTCTCCACCCCACAGCTTATATATATATCACCCTCACTGCTATGCTCCCCTTATTACTGCACTCACCAACTCCTGCTAATTCTAAATCCTCACGCACAAAAATACTCCAGGACACTAGAGCATGTCCCTTCATATAAATCGCACCCCCACATTACCTTCCTCACCCTTCTGCTTCTCTTAACCTCTGGAGATATATCCCCAAACCCTGGGCCTCCATTATTTAACTATACTCAACGCACCCATTACCCTGCACCCTCCAATTGCAGCCGCAATGCACACAATCTAATTCCCATTTCTCTTCTTCCCTCTTTTGAAGCACACTGCATTTGCCTTTTCTCCCCAGTTTCTCTAAGGGTAGCTGTGATCATGGGCGTCCGCAGGTAGGGGCAAGGGGGGGCAATTGCCCCCCACTGGAATCAGGGATCCGATCGGGGGTTCCCCACTAGGTCCTTATCCTCTTGAGCCATGTATGCAGTTTCTGACAGTCTCTTGGGCCATGTATGCAGTCTCTGACCGTTTCCTGTACCATGTCCGCAGTCTCTGACTACCTCCTGTGCTATGTATGCAGTCTCTGACTGTCTCCTGTTCCATGTCCGCAGTCTCTGACCGTATCCTGTACCATGTCCACAGTCTCTGACCGTATCCTGTACCATGTCTGCAGTCTCTGACTGTCTCCTGTACCATGTCTGAAGTTTCTGATCGTCTCCTGTATCACGTCTGCAGTCTCTGACCATCTCCTGGATCATGTCTGCAGTCTCTGACCATCTCCTGTATCATGTCTGCAGTCTCTGACCATCTCCTGTATCACGTCTGCAGTCTCTAACCATCTCCTGGATCATGTCTGCAGTCTCTGACCATCTCTTGTATCAAGTCTGCAGTCTCTGACCATCTCCTGGATCATGTCTGCAGTCTCTGACCATCTCCTGTACTACGTCTGCAGTCTCTGACCGTGATAATGTAATTATGACATTGTCAAAAAGGGGCAGAGCATGGATGACCTTGAAATTATGCCCCCCCCCCCCCCCTGGAAAAAGTTCTGCGGACGCCCATGGCTGTGATCTACCAGCCCCCTGGACCGGTATCAACCTTTCTTGATGACTTCTCTGCCTGGCTACCCTACTTTCTCTTTTCTGAAATCCCCACAATCATTCTCAGGGGCTTCAACATCCCTACTAATATTAACACTCCTGCTACTTCCAAACTTCTCAGTCTAACCTCCTCCTTTAACCTGAAGCAATGGATACATGTTACTACTCATTCTGAAGGCAATACCCTTGTCCTGGTTTTCTCCCACCTTTGCACTCCATGCAACCTCTCCAACTATCCATCCCCTTTCTGTGATCACTACCTTATTAGTTTCACTCTCTCCACCTCCTTTCCCTCCAACCGCCTAACAGCTACCTGTAGAATCCTACACCGTCTCAAACCTTCTCTTCTCTACTCCGCTAGTGACCAACTCTATGACAAAATCGCACCACTGTCCTGCACCGACCTAGCCACTTCAGTCTACAACACTTCACTTTTAGCCTCCCTGGTCACACTGGCCCCTCTCACTACTCACAGAATCAGGCCCTGACCCCTTCAACCTTGGCAAACAGATGACGCTACAAGTCTGAAAAAACATAGCTGTGCTCTTGAGCGCCTATGGCGCAAGGCTAAATCTCAGAAAGATTTTAACCGGTATAAATTTGCCCTCCAAAAATACAATTCCTGCCTCCACACTGCCAAGCAGACCTATTTTATCACTCTCATTAACAACTTATCATCTCGTCGCCGTCAACTCTTCTTTACCTTCAACTCTCTACTTCGTTCTCTTCTGCCTCCTCCCACTACTTCACTCACTGCCCTGGAGATTGCCAACCACTTCAAACAGAAGTTTGAAACAATTTGTGAAGAGATCTCTGCTGATCAGGTACCTTCCACGCTTCCCTCATTAAACCCCGCCACTTTAGATGAGGTTACTAAACTACTTGCTAACGTCAAACTAACCACCTGCTTGCTGGATCCTGTTCCCTTGCAAATACTACGTTCATCCTCTGACTCGATTCTACACTCTTTAACCCACATCTTCAATCTTTCCCTCTCTTCTGGCATCGTCCATAACTCTCTAAAACATGCACTAGTTAGCCCCATACTCAAAAAGCCTTCACTGGACCCAACCAATCTTAACAACCTACGCCCCATCTCCTTGCTATCCTTTTTACCCAAACTCCTTGAACGTCTGGTCTACAAACGACTGAGAGAACACCTTGTCGAGAATAGCCTTCTTGATCCCCTTCAGTCTGGATTTCGTCCTCAACACTCCACAGAAACTGCTCTTCTAAAACTAACAAACGATCTACTAACAGCCAAAACCAATGGACACTATTCTGTACTCCTACTCTTGGACCTTTCTGCTGCCTTTGATACAGTTGACCACCCCCTCCTCCTCCAAAAACTCCATGCCTTGGTCTCCGTGACTGTAGTCTTCAATGGTTCTCTTCCTACTTATCCAATCGCACCTTTAGCGTTACTTAAACTCTACTTCCTCCTCTCCTCTTCCTTTCTCTGTTGGGGTCCCCCAAGGTTCTGTTCTTGGGCCGCTCCTATTTTCAATCTACACCTCTTCCCTGGGTCAGCTGATAGCCTCCCATGGCTTCCAATACCATCTCTATGCTGATGACACCCAAATCTATCTCTCTACCCCTCAGCTCACTCCCTCACGTATCACTAATTTACTAATAGATATATCAGTCTGGATGTCACGCCACTTCCTCAAACTCAATCTATCCAAAACCCAACTTATCATTTTTCCTCCACCATGTGCCCCTTCCCCTGATCTCTCTCATAATCGATGGCATCAGCCCATCACCGCATTCCAAGGTCCTAGGCATAGTCCTGGACTCTGAACTCTCCTTTGAGCCCCACGTCCAATCCCCGTCCAAATCCTGCCGTCTCAACCTCCTGCAATATTTCAGAAATACGCCCCTTTCTAACCAATGACACAACAAAGCTCTTCACTCCCTGGTCATATCTCGCCTCGACTACTGCAGCTCCCTTCTCACTGGCTCACCTCTACATAGGCTATCCCTCCTTCAATCCATCATGAATGCTGCGGTCAGACTCATCCACCTTACCAATCGCTCTGTGTCTGCTACTCCTCTCTGTCAATACCTCCACTGGCTCCCGCTCAGCCAATGAATTAAATTCAAAACACTCGCAACAACTTACAAAGCCATCCACAATTTTGCCCCCAGCTGCATCAACAGCCTAGTCTCGAAATACCAACCTAATCGTTCTCTACGTTCCTCTTAAGACCTCCTGCTCTCTAGCTCCCTCGTCCCCTCCTCCTTTGCTCGCCTCCAGGACTTTTCCAGAGCCTCTCCAATCCTATGGAACTTCTTACCCCAACTTGTCCGAGTATCTCCTACTCTACTAGCTTTTAGACGATCCCTGAAAACCCTCCTCTTCAGAGAAGCTTATTCTACCCACACCTACCAACTACATTTTCATTTTCTTTATCAGTTCATCCCCCACAGTTATTACCTTTTGTTTCACTTGACCCTCCCTTCTAGATTGTAAGCTCTAATGAGCAGGGCCCTCTGATTCCTCCTGTATTGAATTGTATTGTAATTGTACTGTCTGCCCTCATATTGTAAAGCGTTGCGCAAACTGTTGGCGCTATATAAATCCTGAATAATAATAATAATAATAAAAAAGAGTTGGAAACAGCGCTTGCCAGTTATGACTATTCACCCTCTATACAGTAGATAACCATTCAGATTACTCTGTGCAGAAATAAAAAAATAATACCAGTGTTATAATATATAAAGTGCCAATCGTGACAATTGTGTGCAAATCAGTGCAAATTAAATGTGCATGAATCATTGATAATTATTTAATATTCAATAAACAGTCTCTGAATTTAAAGTGCAAGTGCAACATGTGCAATGGTGACTTCTTGTTAACTTCCTTGCTTCATTCATCCGACATAGTGTCCATATAATTTCAAACTTATAAAAGTGCTCGTGCTGTGCCTTGTGTGAAATAAGAAGTTCTTTTGGGGTATTGTACCCTGCTTACCAGATCCCAATGACTCTCCACCCGTGCGTTCCATCTGACGCGTTTCGTCACTTCCGCAACGTCTTCAGAGGTAGTAATCTGAATGGTTATCTACTGTATAGAGGGTGAATAGTCATAACAGGCAAGCGCTGTTTCCAACTTATTTTTAATTATTCCTATATTGCACAAATTTACTAGTGCGCATAGGCTACAGCAGCAGCTGCACAATAAAGTATAAAAGTACTGTGGCGCGTAAGATTTCAACCCATTAATAATAATAAAGAATCTGCTACTGACGGCTTGGTGCCAGATGCCACAGAACACCTTCAGAGGTCTAGCGGAGTCCATGCCTCGATGGGTTATGGTGGGTGGCCATAATGTTATGGCTAATCAGTGTATTCCCATTGCCAGCCAATCCTCTTAATTATCATTAATGGCAGCCCAGCTAACACATAGTAAAAATGTTCAAAGCTCCAAAAACATTGTGACAATTGTCCACTGTTCAAACAACGAGCCACCTACCAAAGACGTTCAGCTTTAGTCAAGGGTTATTGCAAAGACAGCACACTGTTCATGGCTTTGGGTGGGCGTGAGTGTTGTGCTGTCATTGTGATAAACTTTGACGGGAGTTGAATGCCTTTGGTGTGCGGCCCGTTATTTGAATGGTGGACTACAGAGGAGCAACAGGGGACTCCAGGGCCTTGGCACCCGAATGATTGCAAGGAATCAAGGAGAATACAAACTGGGTGGTAAGATGGTGAAAGGGGTTGGGTTCGTCTGATAATTGTGACTATTGTGTTGTTGTTGTGTTGGTCAGGCAGTTATAAGTGGAATGACCCTAAGGAGTCTTTTTCTTTAAATGTTTCACGCAAATTTCACCCAGTATGCAAACATTTCACAATTTAAGCTAATGTGTAAATCGTAGGTGAAAGCAGTGTCAATCTTGTGTGAAAACATTTATAAATAGACCCATAACTATCCCATGGCCTAATTCACACAACTGGTCAAGGCCATACAACGCCAAACCCCGATGAAGGGGATGTCTGCTTGTCCCCGAAACGTGTTGGCCTTTTTTCTGCTATGAACCAAAGTACCATTAACAACTTTGAGCTCTTGGCGCTCTCGTTTCACTGTATATACCAGTGGCATAATTACAGGGGTCACAATTGCGACCCAGCCCCATGTATCAGGGGACCCATGTGTCACCCCTGTACACCTGGACAGAAGAGGCGGCATATAGAGGAGCAAATCCCCTACATTTTCCTCCTGCAGCCGCTGAAGACCAGCTTTTCCTCCTCTCCCTTCCACAGGCATTCAGCGGCTGCAGGAGGAAAGTGGAGAGGATTGGTTTCTCTATATGCAGTCTCTGCCACCCCTCCTATTCAAGTGCTGCTGTCTCTGGTACCCAGGATCAGTGGGAAGGGCCCCTGCTGGGGGTCAGAGGGGCCCTTCATGGTTTCTTGCACCGAGGCCCTGAAGGTTCTAGTTATGCCTCTGGTATATACAGTGTATGGATTCCCAACTCTGGGTTTATCGCCCATTTTCAAGGGGTGTCCCCGTTTTTTGGAGTGCTGTCAAACCTGAGATAATGTTCCCAATGATAATTCGATTGACCCATTGAAAATCTTTATCCAGATCATTGTTACTTGTTTCATGGCTTGCGTGGTTGAACCTCAGGGTTTTACCGCTCCCAAACCTCTTGTGTGAATGAGTCCTTAGAACTTTAACAACTTGCTTTTTTCTGTCTGTGCCACCCTTTTCTGGTAACACCTGCTCCCCATTTTTTTTTTTTATAAAAAAAAAAAAAAATCTGCCTAATGGGGTCAAAGACTGAATTGGAACCCTTATCCACTTTCTCCAAACATAAAAAAATGTCTGAAGTTCGATCTCATTCATACACAGCCAAGAATCCGCGTTCAGCCGTGGTGGGGGATCACAGGTGTTGCGCTCAGCCGTGGTGGGGGATCACAGGTGTTGCGCTCAGCCGTGGTGGGGAAGGCTCAACAGGTGCCATGGCTGTATTCATGTAGATCTGGGGTCTCAAACTGGCGGCCCTCCAGCTGTTGCAAAACTACAAGTCCCATGAGGCATTGCAAGGCTGACCGTTACAAGCATGACTCTCACAGGCAGTAGCATGATGGGACTTGTAGTTTCGCAACAGTTTGAGACCCCTGATGTAGATAAACATCCAAAGGTTTAATATCACTGTGCTGTTTCTCCTTTAACTATCCAGTCATATCTTTCTGTTAAGAAAAAACTGTCCAGTCACAGGCAGGGGGTGGGTCCAGGATGACCTGGGCTCAGAGGAACCCAGTTAAATGATACTTGTCATTAGACTGAGGACATCTAGTGGTAGAAAAAAAGTACTGCAGGGGAAACTTCTAAAGGTGGATATTGCAGTAAAAACAGCTTTTATTGTTTTAACTCTTAATTACTTATTCATTGTTATCTTGTTTTTGGCTGGAGCTCTGCTTTAACATTGCAGGATTAAAAAAAAAACTAGAAAAGTTTTAAAAAGTTACAAAATTGTGGCTGGTGTTTCATTTTTTTTTTTTTTTTTTTTTTTTACTGAACACTGATGTGCAGACAAAACCATTACTTAACACCAATTGTCTGTGTGTCTGCATTTGATGTGGACATCTGTTTGCTGACACATCCCCAGGGGTTGTCAGACAGGCTGCCCTGTATGTGTCACATTCCTCGGGACCTAAACCACCCAGGGGCCCCGCGTATCAGACGCTTCCCCGAATGCCGGATTCGCCGACCTGCACAAAAAACGCACACATGGTAACAATACGGCTCTGGAGCTGGTGATTAAATGCTTTAGGTGGATCAGATTAATTGGGCGCAGAGACTAATCTCATCATAATGGAGCGCTGAGAGCTCTCGGCTATGCTGCAATATGATCGCCAACAAAGCCTGCAGAGGATAAACGTGCAGGGAAAGTGCACATGCAAGAGAATTATACTATATTAGAGGATGATACTATTTGTAGTCATTTATATCATGCCAAGAAATTCCTCTGTGTTATTTGAAGCCTTGAAAACATTCCATGCATTTGTCCAAAGAGCTTACAATCATATCTCCCTATCATAAAGAAGAGGAATTACCGCTCTAAAACCAAATATAATAGTAATGTATATAAACCAGCTGCAACCTCTAATACCAACCAGGTACAGTGAGCAAAAGATACCAAAAGAAGGCTGTGCTAATTGAAGGTGATAGGCTCTGAGTCCCCAATTTCAATATTGTGTAAGAAAGACTATATGGTATGCAGGTTGTAAAATATATCGATATACCCAGGGCCAGCTCTACCAGTAGGCGGAGTAGGCGGCTGCCTAGGGCGCACTGTCGCCTAGGGGCGCCTGGCCACTGTTGATCTGTCCCTGGCTGCTCTGCATCGATTCATGTAAAAAGTGACACTGTCTGACTGAGATAATGAGATTGTATTATCACATGCCATTTGCAAATGTATATAAAAATAGTGACTGATCTGCCAAATGAGCCCATGAGGCTGTATTTGGCGAGCACAGGTGAAGCTGTATTTGGCGAGCACAGGTGAAGCTGTATTTGATGGGCAAAGGTGAAGCTGTATTTGATGGGCGCTGGTGAGGCTGCATTTGATTGGTGCTGATCAGGCTGGGCAGGGGAAAGGGGTGGAGCCAGGGGGTGGCAAAATGAGGTTTCGCCTAGGGTGTCAAAAATCCTTGCACCAGCTCTGGATATACCAACCTATGGAGTAAACATGTAACGACTTATAGGACAAAAACAGTCATCCAATAAGCAAATGGAAAATAACAAATATACACAAATGGGTATAGACCAAAGGGGATACAAATAAAATGAATAAAATAGTAATTACACTCCAAATGAATAGTGTCTCTGAGTGTTATGCACCGTATAATATATTACATAAATCACAGGTATAGTCCAGATAAAGAGCAAAAGTTTTTCTCCAAAATATTAATTAGGTATTCAAAATTAACGACTTCACACTCTAGATCACCACGTGAGGATTAAATGCATGCCGCTGTGAAACCTCCACCAATGTTAGATGGCAGCTTACCGGAAGTACGCGCGGAATGCGCATAGGCTAATCACCCAGCCCGGGTCCCCAAATGGGGTGTGTGTTGGTGTCTTGAAGGTCTCAACCCGTCCTGTGGTGTCTCTCTCCAGTACTTTACTTCCGGTAAGCTGCCATCTAACCATTGGTGGAGGTTTCACCTATTGATCCTGCCAGAGACCTGTTCTGGGTCCTCCCCTCACTTCCTGTGTTATCTGAAGGAATCTGATTAGCCCTCCCCAGTTCTTGGGACTCCATATGTATTAGTATTTATGTTGTGGATCTCAGAAGAAGGTCCAGTACTTTAGCAAAAGACAACTAGGCAGGGCTGACACCTTTCAGCTCACAAAAAATGCTGTAAGTTCCTGCCCAGCCGACCTGAGTGTAATTTTCAGCACTCGCATGGTCTTTAACTCTTTTACTGCCACCAACATGCATAGTCACATCGATGGCAGTGGGGGGAAGTGTTGCCAACCGTCAGTATTTTTACTGGCAGCCAGTAAAAAATGGGCACTTTTCCCCTTCCAGTAAATGCCAGTGACAGGAAAAGGTTGGCAGTAAAAAATGTGGCTGTGACGCTAGGCCGAGTCCATCAGAGTGCCTGCTACAGTGTGTTCAGGTGGCGTCAGCAGGGGGCGGGCCTGGTAACTTTTGGAAATGCCAGTAACAACTTGGCTGTGCCAGCAGGGACGGCATGGGGCC
>BLSH010348868.1:999334-1019643 GCA_018402905.1 Glandirana rugosa
CAGGTGAGAAGAAACGTCTTGCCGAGTTCAAGTCAATTTACACTACCACTGGCAAACACCCGACGTCAGAAGTTCTGTAAGGTGTCTAAAATTTACCCCAAATTCAGTCCCGAGAATGATCCTGTAAGTGGAAGAAGAGGAAGTTGGCGACACACCGTTAACAATATCCTGTTATGGGGGGTGGTAATATTCAGTTATGGGGGGTGGTAATATCCAGGTATGGGGGTGGTAATATTCAGTTATGGGGGTGTTTCTCTGCTGTAATGACTGGAGCACTGGTCAGGATAGAAAGGATGGGGCAAAATACCCTCAAACTCTTGAGGAAAATCTGCTGCCCTCAGCCAGAAAGTTGTCAGTGGGAAGAAGGTTTACCTTCCAACATGACAATGACCCAAATCACTCAGCAACAATTGCCACACAGCGGTTGAAGGAGAAGAAGGTGAATGTCCTAGTAAGAGCCCTGACTTAAACCCCATTTAAAATCTGTGGAATGTCTTGAAGACTGCAGCCCACAAACGGTCACCATCACATTTAACTGAACTTGAGCCGTTCTGCAAAGAAGAGTGGACAAATATTGCAAAGTCTAGATGTGCAAAGTTAGTAGAGACCCCCCAACAGACTAAAGGCCGGAATTAAAGCAAAGGGTGGTCCAACAAAATACTGACATGAGGGGGTAATCCTTCTTCCAACTCATCTATCTATCTATCTATCTATCTATCTATCTATCTATCTATCTATCTATCTATCTATCTATCTATCTATCTATCCATATCTATCTATCTATCTGTCTATCTATCTATCTATCTATCTATCTATCTATCTATCTATCTATCTATCTATCTATCTATCTATCTATCTTTATGTTTATAGCTTGTATTCTTACTGTATACAGCCCCACATAACTATCAGGTCTTTATATGATGATAATGATAATAATGTTATAATTGTAAGTTTTTTATACCAGAGTTTTTGTTGTTAATTAAAATGCCGAGCCGACGCTGTGACCATGTCACGTCTTTGTGCTGAGCTGATAACAGACTTGAACAAACAAATCCAGCCAAAGATCGACTCAAATGCCTTTGTGCCACCTCAGGCTGTTTTCTTAGCTGAAAACACAACCACGCCTGCAGGGGGTATGTTCGGGTCACAACATCTACGCACAATTCCTGATTGTCCGCGTGCCCCCAACACAGACCGCCAAGTGTTTCCCCATCTAGACAGATGGCATTGTTGTCAGTAAACACCACCCTGCCTGCTCCTCATTTTCTGCCTAATTCACCCTTTATGTTTTTTTTAGTTTTCAAAATTCCCAGACAAAGCTTTCCCAGGGAATCCGATGGTGTGGATAGAAGGAACCAAAGTCCTATCTGCAGGTGAACAGCTTGTATGGAATGTGGCTGAATCACAGGGTCAACCACAAAGGTCGCCCAGGTCAGGTCCTCCCTTAACAGCCTGTGGCAAAGGCACCTTCGTCAACCCAGCCAGGTGGCATCTTAATTGGCCCAACATTCCTCCCAAATTGTTATTTGATCTTTTGTTAATGTAATTGTTGCAGCTCACTTTTACTTGTTCCTCCAAGTTCCTCGTCATCGGCCAGCTGTAGGAGGACTATGGCGATGCTGACGCCGTTATGACTAATTCCTTTTCAAAGGGGTTTGTGTTAGCTGTCGTAAAATATATCATTTGTGCGTTTGTGATCTTTTTCTATCGCAATAAAAGTTCTTGCAAGGACCTGCATGCTTTATTGTGGGCAGGATTTTAGTAATGGCCTTGGGGCAACGTAAAGCCGACCTAGATATTGAGCTTGAAGGAGGTTGTAATGCTTGCCTCGATGCCTAGGTCAATGACTATAGCTGGTGAATGTTTCTTCTGATTATAGTGGCCCCAATTCTCTTAGGCCCCCATGCAGAAATTGAATTGCAGGTATGAGCTTTCCCTCTTGCGATTCTGAAAGCGCAATTTACATACGTTTCCATGTGTCTGGCATAGGGCACCACATTCACTTCAATGGGCTGCCCTATGCGCGTTTGTTACCCAAAGGAAGTTTGTGCTCCTTTTTGGGCGACAAGTTTGGCACCATTTTTAAACACATGTTTTGCAGCGATTGCGTCACGATTCTAAGCACAATATTCCCAATGCACATGTTCCTGGAAATGGTTGTAAAAGTGGGTGCTGCAGCGACTGCCGGCTAGAAGCCTAAGTGAGAAGTATGTCACAAGCCAAACCAATACTTGGGGGGCACACCCTAACTATGCATGACATTAAAGATGGTGCTGCTCTAAGACTGTACAAACAGAGCGAAATACTACAGTGCACACATACAAAAATGTCATTAAATCCTACAAGGCTATTTAAAAGCACCTGAACATAATAAGCAAATAAGCAAATATGGGGATTTGGTCACACCATAGGGCCATACAGGGCTAAGGCCGACTACTGCGTCAAAGTACCCCATTTTCAGTGGGTCCTACACTAACCATAGAATGAAAGATCCTGCTTCTCAACCATGGGAGAAACACACTCCTCTTTATGGGAGAACTTAAAGGACGCCTGCTATAACTCAAGTGGACACTGATTAGAAGTACTGGTGGGGGATGATGGGGTGTTCCAGTCCAAGGGATCTGGTCAGGACCCATACAACAGACAGACAAATACTTGGGGGGCACACCCTAACTATGCATGACATTAAAGATGGTGCTGCTATAAGACCATACAAACAGAGCAAAATATCACAGTGCACACATACAAAAATGTCATGCATTGTTAGGGTGTGCCCCCCAAGTATTTGTTTGTCTGTTGTATGGGTCCTGACCAGATCCCTTGGACTTGAGCACCCCATCACCCCCCACCAGTACTTCTAATCAGTGTCCACCTGAATTATAGAAGGAGTCCTTTCTCCCATAAAGAGGAGTTTATTTCTCCCTTGGTTGAGAAGTGGGATCTTTCATTCTATGGTCAGCGTGGGACCCACTGAAAATTGGGTGCTTTTTACGCAGTAGTGGGCTTAAGCACTGTATGGCCATATGGTGTGACCAAATCCCCATATTTGCTTAATTGCTTATCATGTTTAGGTGCTTTTAAATAGCCTTGTAGGATTTAATGACATTTTTGTATGTGGGCGCTGTAATATTTTGCTAAGTATGTCACAAGCACACCAAGGATCTCCAGAACGGGTCCAAAGCTTTATTCAGCGATCACATCATAGTTACAAAAAGCAACTTTCAGAGACTCACAGGACCCCTTCATCGGGCTTGTGACATCAGACGTGCGACAATCACAACAGAATCGCACCACGTTTGGGGTGCCATTAAGAGTAATGGCACCCAAACATGCATCGCACATTTTGCAGATTCTACCCGTGATTCCAAATCACTTATTGTGAAAGGGGCCTCACGGCAAACAGATCTATTGGTACTTGGTTGCCCCCAGATTTAATAAGCAATGCCATAGTTCCTGGCCTGATGCACTGGGATTGAGCAAAAGTAACAGAAAAGGGTACCTGTATGTATATTACCTCTGGAGGTAGATCAGGCATGAGTCATAGAACTGCAGACAAGCATCAAGAGGCTGGTGGTCGTCTGAACAGGCAGTAGTTGGTAGCGTTATCCTTAAACAGTCTGAGGTCAGGGAAGGCAGCGGGCAAGCATGGTCCAGAAAGAGGTAAACGTAATCCAGAAAACAGTTCATGGTCAAGGCAGGTGGCAATCTGTGCTAGGAGCCCATATTCCAGGGCTATTTCGATGCTCCATGGTCTTAGTAAACAAAGCTATAGTTCTTGGCTGAGCGAACATAACAGAGAAGGATACCTATAGTCAGGTATGAGCTATAGGGCTACAGGTGAGCATTTGTAGGAACGTCCAATGGCTGACAGTGGTCTGAACAGGTGGTAGTTGGCAGTATTATTCTAGGACAGTCGACGGTCATAGCAGGCAGCGGGCAAGCACAGTCCAAAAAGTAGGTAAGCATAATCCAGGAAACAGTCCATGGTCAGGGTGGCCAGTAGGTAAGGGTGGCCAGTCCATGGTCAGGGTGGCCAGTAGGTAAGGGTGGCCAGTCCATGGTCAGGGTGGCCAGTAGGTAAGGGTGGCCAGTCCATGGTCAAGGCAGGCAGCAATCCAAGACAGTAATCCACATTCTAGAGGAAATTGTTTGCCCCTAGGTCTTGGGACACAATCTATGGTTCTTGGCCTCATGGCAAAGGTGACAGAAAAGGGTAAATTTGGCCTTGAGGCAGATCAGGTATGAACCGTAGTGCTACAGGACAGGGCGTGTATAAACGTCCAGAAGCTGGTGGTGGTCTTATCAGTTAGCATTATCCTGAGACAGAGAAGGAAAGAAGGATGTTTTTGTAGTCCAAATACAAACAGGAGCCTAGTGCGACAGCATTGCTTCTCTATAGATGCAGTCCAGTGAGTGTTGTCACCCTAGGACAGGAAGTGTGTTACTGGCAGGATCGCCATGTAATGCCAAAGCCTATAAAAAAAAAACAATGCAGCCACCTCAAATAAGGGCTCTTGCATAGGGTTGCATACAGCCATACTGAGTAAAATAAACTTGCTGTGGTGCCTGGGATCCAAAGCTGCTTCTTATTTTTGTCCATTAGGTGCAATACATAAAATTCAGATTGGAGCTGAATGCACATAACAGCGTTACACATGCATGTGTTTAGGAGTATTTTTCAAGAGGCAAAAGCTGTTGGAGATATGACTTTTACCAGTCAAGATGGTGCTGAGTCCTTCTTGTGTTATTGGAAAACAGGCACCCAGAGACAGGAAATGACCTCATAACCATGTAGTTCCGACAGACAAAAGAAAACATTACAATTTTGGTCTCTTCTGACTACAGAACTTTCTCCCAATCCTTTTCTGAATCAAAATTGAACTCTTTGGCATTAACTCAACTCGCCGTGTTTGGAGGAAGAAAAATACTGACTATGACCCTGAGAACTCCATCCCTACAGTCAGGCATAGAGGTGGAAACCTTATGCTTTGGGGCTGTTTCTCTGCTAAAGGTGCAGGCTGACTTTTTTGCATTGAGGGTCCAATAGATGGGGCCATGTATTGTAAAATCTTGGATGAGAACCTTCTTTCCTCAGAACACTGAAGATGGGTCGTAGATGGGTCTTCCAGCATGACAATGACCCAAACTGACAAGGCAACAAAGGAATGGCTCAAGAAGAAGTGCATTAAGGTGATGGAGTCTCGAGACCTTAATACTATAGAAAATTTATGGAGGGAGCTGAAACGTCAAGTTGCCAAGAGAAACGTTAAGGATTTAGAGAAAATCTGTAAAGAAGAATGCACCAAAATCCCTCCTGAGATGTCTGCAAACCTGGTCACCAACTACAAGAAACGTCTGACCTCTGTGCTTGCCAACAAGGGTTTCTCCACCAAGTACCAAGTCATGTTTTGCTCGGGGATCAAATACTTATTTTACTCACTGCACTGCAACTCAATTTATAACATTTGTATCATGTGTTTTTTCTGGATTTTTGGTTGATATTCTGTCTCTATCATTTCAAATACACCCATGCTAAAAATGATAGACCCTTCATTTCTTTGTAAGCGGGCAAACTTACACAATCTGCAGGGGATCAAATAATTATTTACCCCACTGTATATTTTACAGTACAATCATTAACACTGCCACCTAGTGGCAGAACAAATTATTACAGTGTAATATATGGGGATGGTTGTTGCACCTATTTCTGTATACTATCCTACATGTTCAATGGAAGAAGTGTTTGTGCCAATCTCAAGCTTGTCACCCTGCTTAGGTAGTGTTCATTTTCATTTGTTTCTTTTTCAATAAATCTTTTCAGCTGGGCACAACATGTGACATTTCAGTTGCTGTCAGGCAGTGTGATGGTGATTTATGTGAAGCCGCTTGCATTGACCCTTGTATCTGTAACTGTCACTTCTTCCGAGAGTCTAGAGGGAATTATTACGGAGCCCATGATGAGACAGAAGGTGAGATCCATGGAATCACAACCAGTGACATTACTGGTTTCCAATAGATTGTAATTTACCATTTCTATGCCACTAGAATCTGAGCCAAGAGTATTTATTTTAATGGAAAAACACCACGATGCAGGGGCGTTGCTAGGTCTACAAAAGATCTGGGGCTAGAGCCCATAGCAGAGAAGTAAAGAAAGACATACGCTTGAGCGGGCATACATGTAATAAAATAAATAATAATAGTAATAAATATACATGTGCATGTTTGTGTGTGTGTGTGTGTGTGTGTATATATATACACACACAGTCTGCATTCCAGGCCGGGGATATACCTGCTAATTGCAGAACTGCACCCACCCTGTAAGAGACCCAGGGCTATGGGTCCTAGACTCGGGGCTATAGCCCCAATAGCCACCCCCTAGAAACGCCTCTGCCACGATGCATAAAAAACACCTATTAAAAATAATCAGATTTTAACCGCTTCCAACCGATTCCCTGCATCCCTTTAACTGGGTCTTTTCGCCCAGGAATCAGGAACGACTGCTTGATCAAATAACCACTGTAATTGACTGTCACCGGGGTCACATGATTAACAGCCAGCCCCACTGGCTCCAGATTAGCACCAGGGGCCGGGAGCTGTCTATGGCACCTCAGTCACTGTGCAGGGAGCGTGTAGTAGTGAGCGCCCCATGGGCAGCTCTATGCATGTAGCGCAAAAACACACACAAAAAAACACGTGTTTACCCAACACAGAGATTTTATAAAATGCCAGAAGAAGCGGGACTTTAGATGAGGTGCAATCTAAAAAGAGCAGTGCACCTCCATCCCTAATTGAATTGATAAACAGAGCTAGAATATGGGACTTTAAATGAAGCATGCAAGGTGCAAAGACATAAATGGATATGAGGAATTAAACATTTTTTTATTGTTACATGATTCCATGGATATTGAAATATACTGTTTGTTCATTCATGACATAATCGTCTACAAATATATGACAACCGTTCATATCCAATGTTGATTCATGTACATAACATACGTAAAAAATAGCCAAATGGCCTGCACATAATTGTTTTCCTCTCATATCGCAAATTGTAATCCATATGAAACAGAGCATGAAATAATTTTTTGAAGTAAATAAACATGGTCCATAGACAATATTGAGTTGAGTAAACACATTGGTGTATTGATTGAAGATAAACCAGTAGATCACATTGTAAATTTGCTAAGCGCATATTTGGACTGATTGGGGTAGTTTTTAGCTCGACGCGTTTCGTGACATTGGGTCACTCTTCAGGAGCAAAACCCACAAAACATGTCTATAAAATATAAATCAATGTATATATGTATAAATATACATTCCTTTTTTAAAAAAGAAAAAATGTCGAATCAAAAAATGTATAAAAATAATAAATAGAGAAAATATAATCAATTAAAACAAAAAATAAATAAAAAATAAGACAAAAAGGACTTGGTGATGAAACCTTATCCCGTGCATAAACTCACATCCATGCCAGTGCGCTGGGGGCGGTGTGCCGGAAAACTCAGATCGACCAGGACTGTCGCGCACGGGAGCTCTGGGGGCGTATGTCAGGAGGCAGCAGACCATAAAAGGACACCATCCAACAGAGTGTGGAACCCTGAAACTGATATAATGTGCGTGGAATTGAATGTATGTGAGAGAAGTGTGGGTAAATTGTGTGGGAGAAAACAGAGATGTGAATGCAACCTTAGACTTCCTGCTTAACCCAATAACACTGGTGCCTCCCAGCCCTTTAAGAGGTTTCTGATGCTGGGAGTCAGGACAGGGATTCTGATCATGTGACCACGGTGATTGGCGGTCACAAGATTGAAAAGCTCCCGATCGCAAGTAGAGATCAGGAGCTTTCCGTTAGCCCCCGGTAACTGTGCAGGGTGCACGCTCTCAGCACAGCTCTGTTTACATTCTGGCACACATATATGCAGCCTTTCAGCACACTGAGATATATACAAGGCCCCTTTCACACTTGTGCGACCCGATTTTACTGCAATTTTTTGCTGCGATTTGGGATCAGTACGACTTTGGTCCAACTTTGTTGCAACTTTGGCTCAATGAAAACATATTACAAAGTCGTACAGAAGTCGTACAGAAATCGCATCTATATTATTCAGGTGCGATTTGCATGCAACTTTGAGGGTTTAACAAGTCTATGGAGCCCAAGTTGCATCAAAGTTGGACCAAAGTAATGCAGGTACTACTATGAAGTCGACACGACTCGAAAGTTGTACAGATATGAACGCTACTTATTGGAAATAATGGGGAACGACATGTCCTGGGACTTTGCATTCCCAAATCGCAGGACAACTCGCACAACTGTGAAAGGAGTCTTTGTGTCACAGTCACAAGAACATACATTCTTATGTACTGTTGTCAGTCAGACCTGTATTAGAGACTTGCACTTATAGTCCATGGATGTCCACTCATGCTCGCACTGCCCGCGTGGCGCGTTCTGCGATCGTTCTTTGGTCCTTTGATCACAGATCGGGTAAAGGGCCAATCACAGCGCACCCTTTACCACATGATCAACTCAGCCAATGAAAAAGAAACAAAGGAACTGCGCTCTTATATCATAAATTCCATGTCATAAATCACCATAGTGCATAAACATATAAATCTTCATTTAAATTATGAAAAAATACATAAAAATTGTGAAGTCCATGTATAGATCCCACACGTGAATAATCTCCTCTCCTCTCCACCCGCATGCAGACACACTATGCACTCACCAGACTTAATTGCCCCCTATTACAGGGAGCCAAATTACGCATTTATGGGAAAATCCAAGATGTCATACATGAGGTCAGAGGAATGAATCCAAAATGCTGCTGTCATCCATTCAGTGTATATATATATATATAGATAGCATATTCAAAGCTCAGGTTTTGCCATATAGAGTGGGAGAGGAAGGAACGCTCTCATGGTGCATTAATTTGAATCATTTATTTAAAAAGGTTGTATTGCCCTTAAATCTAAGAAGCATGTGTTGTATAGGTATCACCGGTTAGCGCTCCACCTGCGCTCCAGCTGACCGGAAATGACGTATCTCAAACACCACCCAACGCCGTTTCGTCAGCCTATGTCTGACGTCTTCAGGGTTTCAGGTGTTGACGTCTGCAGCAGTTTGGATTCATTCCTGTGACCTCATGTATGACATCTTGGATTTTCCCGTATGCGCAATTTGACTCCCTGTAATATTATTATTATTATTATACAGGATTTACATAGCGCCAACAGTTTGCGCAGCACTTTACAAAATTAAGGCAGACAGTACAGTTACATCACAATTTGGTACAAGAGGAATCAGAGGGCCCTGCTCGTTAGAGCTCACAATCTAAGAGGGAGGGACAATTGATACAAAAGGTAATAGCTGTGGGGGATGAGCTGATGTAGAAAGTAAGACAGTGTATTAGATAGAAGCAGGACAGGCTTCTTTAACCACTTAAGGACCGGAAGGATTTCCAGCTTTAGGACCGGAGCCCTTTTTGCGATTCGGCGCTGCGTCGCTTTAACTGACAATTGCGCGGTCGTGCGACGTTGTACCCAAACAAAATTTGCGTCCTTTTTTTCCCACAAACAGAGCTTTCTTTTGGTGGTATTTGATCACCTCTGCGTCATTTCTGATCGCCGCTATAAACAAAAGAAGAGCGACAATTTTGCAAAAAAAAACAAATTTCTTACTTTTTGCTAAAATACAAATCCAAAAAAATATATATAAAAAAACATTTTTTTTCACCGTTTTTGGCCGATTTATATTCTTCATCATATTTGCGATAAAAAAAATCACAATCGGCGTTTATTGATTGGTTTGCGCAAAAGTGGTCGCGTTTACGGTTGATGAGAATTCATTTTTGGGGTTTTTATTTTTTTTTATTTTTTACTAATAATGGCGGCGATCTGCGATTTTTTGCGGTACTGCGATATTTCAGCGGACATGTCGGAACATTTTGACACTTTTTTGGGACCATTGGCATTTATACAGCGATCAGTGCTATAAAAATGCACTGATTACTGTGTAAATGCCATTGGCAGTGAAGGGGTTAACCTGCAGGGGGCGCTCTAAGGGTTAACTATGTTCCCTGGGCGTGTTCTAACTGTATGGGGGCTTGCCTAGCTGGGGAAGGGAAGTGATCACAGCCTTCACGTACAGGAAGGCTGTGATCACAGCCCTTCCCCCTCACACAGAGCGGAGGTCCGTGTTTACATACACGGACCTCCGCTCCTTCACTCCGGGGGGGGCATCGCGGGTGGCCGGCGGCAATCGAAGCCGCCGCACCTGCTCCCTGGCCCCCCCCCGGACACAGTGAGCGCACGGGCGCGCCTCCGGCGGCGCGCGCGATCACTGTGCGCGATCTGGCGGCCGCCGTCGTATGACGGCGGTTTGCCTTACAGAGCCACTTTGCCGCCGTCAGATGCCGATCGGCGGTCGGCAAGTGGTTAAAGAGAAAGGTTTTCAGGGATCATCTAAAGATTGATAGATTAGGAGACAGTCTGACAGATTGGGGTAGGGAGTTCCAAAGGATGGGAGAAGCTCTGGAGAAATCCTGGAGGCGAGCAGGAGGTCTTGGGAGGACCGAAGAGATAAAAGGGGTAAATTATGTCTGGTGAGTGCATAGTGTGCCTGCATGCGGTTGGAGAGGAACCTTTCCTATACTCACTGAGGACGTTATTGACGTGTGGGATCTATACATGGACTTCACAATTTGTATGTATTTTTTTATAATTCAAATGAAGATGTATTTATTTATTTATTCACTATGGTGATACGTAATTTATGATAGAGCGCGGTTCCTTTGTTTCTTTTTCACGTTATAGGTGGTTTTTACACTTTACAACACGCAGCTCTTTATTCTAGTTTATTTGTTTTTTGGTCATTGATGTGTGTGGGTTTGGAAACTTTGGTTCCTATATTTTCTTTTGTCAACCAATGACAACTGATCATACAATGTAAACAGAAGCCGGTTATCTCCTGACAGCGTGAGTAGAAAAGAATAAAGCCGATAACTGGTTTCTGTAAAAGGGACATCTGCCCCAACATTTGCCTACTAGTGCTGCTAATCAGTGCCCACCAGTGCTGCCTACCAGTGCCCATCAGTGCTCATCAGTGCCTCATCATCAGTGTCACATATCAGTGCTGCCTATCAGTGCCAACTATCAATGCCTATCAGTGCCCATCAATGCTACCTATCAGTGCCCATCAGTGCAGTGCCACATCTGTGCCCTTCAGTGCCGCCTATCAGTGCCCCTCAGTGCAGCCTCATCAGGGTACATCAATGAAGTAGAAAAATTACCTGTTTGCAAAATTTCTCCTGATCAGTGCCCACCAGTGCTGCCTCATCAGTGCCACATCAGTGCCACATCAGTGCCACCTATCAGTGCCCATCAGTTCCACCTTATCAGTGCCTATCCATGCAGCCTATCAATGCCCATCAGTGCGGCCTATGAGTGCCCATCAGTGCAGCCTATCAGTGCCCATCAGTGCGGCTTATGAGTGCCCATCAGTGCAGTTCTTCAGTGCCGCCTCATGGGTGTACATCAATGAAGGAGAAAAATTACCTGTTTGCAAAATTTTATAAGAAACTAAGAAAATTGTTTCAAAATATTTTTGTTTGTTTAGCAAAAAATAAGAAAACCCCAGTGGTGATTAAATACCACCAAAATAGAGCTCTATTTGTATGAAAATTATACAAAATGTCATATGGGTACAGTGTTGTATGACTGCGCAATTGTCATTCAAAGCGTGACAGCGCTGAAAGCTGAAAATTGACCTAGGCAGGAAGGGGGTAAACATGCCCAGTAGGCAAGTGGTTAAAGAATACCACAACAAAGATGATAGTCAGCTTAATTTTTGTGATATTGAGAGTTGAAGATCACTGGAGGGGAGAAAACAAAAAGTATCACAAAATGAAACAAAATGGATTTTATTGGATACGTTATCCCCAGAAGGCCTAAATATAGAGGTTGGACAGTTTGTATTGTAACAAAAATGTCTAGCAGTAAAGTAATGTATAAAGTGCTAATGGAATTCTGCCAATTCAATATATCCAGATTTTGTTTAATTAGGGGACCACACATGTGCATCTCGGGAGGAGATCGTTTAGACTTAAGAGCATGGAGGGCTGTTTAAATTATAAGAGTGGGAATTAAACTGCAGCAGCAAATGGATGGGAATTGGTGGCAGCATGGGCACACAGAAATGTCCAGTGCTACAGGATTATATATTGCAATATGCAAATGTGAAATATAAAAGGAGAGTAGGTAAAGAAGAGCTTCCCGTAATGCCTCCTGAAGACGTCATGTGACAAAACGTATGTCGGGGCGGGGTTACAGGAAGCTATCTGTGCTGAACCAGAGCCTGACACCTGGGAGTGATGAGATACTGAGGACGGTCTGCGCTCGCATTGAGAGAAAGTGGAGCCAGCTGGTTATACAAAAGTGATTTAACCTGGGTGCAAGGGGAATGCATCAGTGCCACCTATCAGTGCCCATCAGTTCCACCTCATCAGTGCCTATCCATGCAGCCTATCAGTGCCCATCAGTGCGGCCTATGAGTGCCCATCAGTGCAGCCTATCAGTGCCCATCAGTGCGGCCTATGAGTGCCCATCAGTGCAGCCCATCAGTACAAACGTGATTTAACCTGGGTGCAAGGGGAATGCAATCTATAATGTAAGCCAGTAGCAGATGCTTATTAGGGGCGCATGAGCGCTGCCCCCCTAATCCATGCGTCCGACCCCTAATTTACATGCAGGGCGCCAGACGCATGGATTCCAATGGGGTTTTTTTTTAAGGCACGTGATTAGAGGCTCTAATTGGCTTCAAAAAAGGGTGGACTCGGGGCGCCGAGCACTGCGCCCTGAGCCCCCTGTTGTCTGACATTAGCGAATTAATATTCGTTAATGTCTTTCTGTTTCTCCTCCCGGCCAATCAGAAAGCGAATCCTGAGACCCCATTGGCCAGGAGTCCGATCACATGCCCAATTGGCCGGGAGGAGAAGCGACGGCCGGGACACGGAGGAGACAGAGGGGGAAGCCGCCACCGCAGCCGTGACCTGCATGGGGTAAGTGCAGGGCTGTGCGAGCGAGCTGACGACCGGGGGGAGTATGTTGTGCGGCTGGTTGGCTCGATGAGAGGGGGAGGGTTAGCGTGGGGTGGGAGGCTGGAGCGACAGAGGCGGGGATGTTTGTGGACAGGTCTGTCTGCCGCCCCCCCCCCGACTGATGGAGCATCAGCCGCCACTGATGGAGCACCAGCCGCCACTGATGGAGCACCAGCCGCCACTGATGGAGCATCAGCCGCCACTGATGGAGCATCAGCCGCCACTTATGGAGCACCAGCCGCCACTGATGGAGCATCAGCCGCCACTGATGGGGCACCAGCCGCCACTGATGGAGCATCAGCCGCCACTGATGGAGCATCAGCCGCCACTTATGTAGCACCAGCCACCACTGATGGAGCATCAGCCGCCACTGATGGAGCACCAGCCACCACTGATGGAGCATCAGCCGCCACTGATGGAGCACCAGCCACCACTGATGGAGCATCAAACGCCACTGATGGAGCACCAGCCACCACTGATGGAGCATCAGCCGCCACTGATGGAGCACCAGCCGCCACTGATGGAGCATCAGCCGCCACTTATGGAGCACCAGCCACCACTGATGGAGCATCAGCCGCCACTGATGGAGCACCAGCCACCACTGATGGAGCCCCAGCCGCCACTGATGGAGCCCCAGCCGCCACTGATGGAGCACCAGCCACCACTGATGGAGCATCAGCCGCCACTGATGTTAGCACATATATTGATGGTTTTTAGATTATATTTAAATAAAAAGGTTTAACACTACTCGAGTTCCCTCTCTTCCATTTTATGGTGAGTGGAAAAGCTGCTGCCTAGGATTATTAACCACTTGGGGGAAAAGTAGACATGTGCGTTTCGTTACGAATTAATATTTGGACAAATGTTTCGTTATTCGGAGAATACTTGAATTACAATATAAACACTTTTTGTAGCTGACTTTTAAATGGGTGGAACTCCGCTTTAATAACCAGACCAATTTTCAGCTTTCAGCACTCCCACATTTTGAATGACAATTACTCAGTCATGCAACACTGCACCCATATGAAATTTTTGTCCTTTTTTACACACAAATAGAGCTTTCTTTTGATTATTTAATCATCACTGGGGTTTTTATTTTTTGCGCTATAAATAAAAAAAGACCAAAAATTATAAAATGTTGCAAATTAATTTTTCTTTATAAATTTTGGCCAAAATTTATACTGCTACATATCTTTGGTAAAAATAACCCAAATTAGTGTATATTATTTGGTCTTTGTGAAAGAGCAGTGATGGTCTGTGCAACACAGATCCTCCTGGCCAATCGGGAAGCGGGTCTGATACCCATCGCCTGATGGCTGAAAGGACAGGCGATCCTATTAGACACCTAGGAGAAGGGGAGGAGACGCATGGCAGAAGCAAGGAGGAGAAGAGCCACTGGCCGATGCCTGCCGATGCCCGATCCTCGCTGCTGCCTGGTGCCCCGATCCCCGCCGCTCCTCGAATGTCTGATCCCCGCCACAGCTTGGTGCCCCGATCACCGCCGCTTCTCGGGTGCCTGATCCCAGCCGCTGCTTGGTGCCCTGATCCCTGCCGCTCCGTGGATGCCCACCGATGTCCGATCCCTGGAAGTATCCACCACCTAGATGGGGTAAGTGCTGGTGGACTGACCGGCAGACCGTTGGGGGGTTGAGGTGCCGCAGGGGGGTGGTTGTTTGCCGCCCCCCCAAGCAAAAAACCACCAGCCGCCACTGGAAAGTGACATCGATGACTGATTTACAGAGGAACAGCATTGGAAAGCAATTGGACACTTTGTATGTGGACTATTTTATTTTGGTTCACTAATTAGATAGGAAAGGTGATTTTTGTATATACAGTTGTGCTCATAAGTTTACATACCCTGGCAGAATTAATTTCTTGGCCATTTTTCAGAGAATATGAATGAGAAGACAAATACTTTTCTTTCACTCATGGTTGGTGTTTGGCTGAAGCCATTTATTATCAATCAGCTGTGTTTACTCTTTTTATATCATAATGACAACAGAATCTACCCAAATGACCCTGATCAAAAGTTTACATACCCCAGTTCTTAATACCGTGCATTGCCCCCTTTAACATCAATGACAGCTTGAAGTCTTTTGTGGTATTTGTGGATGAGGCTCTTTATCTTCTCAGATGGTAAAGCTGCCCATTCCTCTTGGCAAAAAGCCTCCAGTTCATAGAAATTCTTGGGCTGCCTTGCATAAACTGCAAGTTTGAGATCTCCCCAGAGTGGTTCAATGATATTGAGGTCAGGAGACTGAGATGGCCACTCCAGAACCTTCACTTTATTCTGCTGTAGCCAATGACAGGTCGACTTGGCCTTGTGTTTTGGATCATTGTCATGTTGGAATGTCCAAGTACGTCCCATGAGCAGCTTCCTGGCTGATGAATGCAAATGTTCCTCCAGTATTTTTTGATAACTGCATTCATCTTGCCATCAATTTTGACCAAATTTCCTGTGCCTTTGTAGCTCACCCATCCCCAAAACATCAGCGATCCACCTCCGTATTTCACAGGCCTTGTTGACGCTTCTCCAAGTGTATCGTTTATGGTTG
Source organism: Glandirana rugosa (assembly GCA_018402905.1). Lineage (NCBI taxonomy): Eukaryota > Metazoa > Chordata > Amphibia > Anura > Ranidae > Glandirana > Glandirana rugosa. Next base: position 1,014,981 of record BLSH010348868.1, read on the forward strand.
TGGCCAAAAAGCTCAATTTTGGTCTCATCACTCCAAATTACTTTGTGCCAGAAGGTTTGAGGCTTGTCTCTGTGCTGTTTGGCGTATTGTAAGCGGGATACTTTGTGGCATTTGTGTAGTAATGGCTTTCTTCTGGCGACTCGACCATGCAACCCATCTTTCTTCAAGTGCCTCCTTATTGTGCATCTTGAAACAGCCACACCACATGATTTCAGAGAGTCCTGAAGTCATTTGTGGGTTTTTCTTTGCATCCTGAACAATCTTCCTGGCAGTTGTGGCTGAAATTTTAGTTGGTCTACCTGACCGTGGTTTGGTTTCAACAGAACCCCTCATTTTCCACTTCTTGATTAGAGTTTGAACACTGCTGATTAGCATTCTCAATTCCTTGGATATCTTTTATATCGCTTTCCTGTTTTATAAAGTTCAACTACCTTTTCCCACAGATCCTTTGACAATTCTTTTCCTTTCCCCATGACTCAGAATCCAGAAACATCAGTGCAACACTGGAAGAAAGATGCAAGGGTCTGTCAGGAGTCCAGAAACTCATTGACCTTTTATACACACACACTAATTACAAGTAAACAGATCACAGGTGAGGATGGTTACCTTTAATAACCATTCAATCCCCTTTGTGTAAACTTGTGTGCATGTTATCAGGCCAAAATCACCAGGGTATGTAAACTTTTGATCAGGGTCATTTGGGTAGTTTCTGTTGTCATTATGATTTAAAAAGAGTAAACACAGTTGATTGATAATAAATGGCTTCAGCCAAACACTAACCATAAGAAATGTTTTTGTGTTCTCATTCATATTCTCTGAAAAATGGCCAAGAAATCGTAAATTCTGCCAGGGTATGTAAACTTATGAGCACAACTGTATATATTTTTTTATTTTATTTTAATTATTCATGCACAGGAGCACTTTATGTGAATGATGGATTTATTTGTTTCACACGGTTGATTATAGCACTGGGATAACACAATTGAGCGCTGAGTACTGGGGTTTAATCATTTCTTTGCATATTGCTGCACAATCGTTCTGCATGCCGTACAGACAATCTGTCGGTGGATCTGGATTGTTACGGTGTGAGTAAAGCTCTTCCTTTGTATAATAAAATGAGGTATTTTTTAGACTGATGGGGATTTGATTGTGTCTGATAAGCTATTATGGAGGACAGGCCGGTCTCGCCTAGCAGGATAACGATTTCTCCGGAAGGTCATATTAATAAACTTTCATACATTCTCCAGTCTAGTTTATGATAAAGAAGGATGTGAGGCACTCAGCCAGCAGGAAGCCAGCAGGACACATAGGACGTGTTCAGTCACTTAGTTATCACACTGCTGCTTATAAATGATTATTCACATTATTTTAGTAAATGAATCACTGAAAGCATTATTAACCACTTCAGCCCCGGAAGGATTTCCCCTTTTAGGACCAGAGCACTTTTTGCGATTCGGCACTGCGTCGCTTTAACTGACAATTGCGCGGTCGTGCAATGTTGCACCCAAACTAAATTTGCGGCCTTTTTTCCCCACAAATAGAGCTTTCTTTTGGTGGTATTTGGTCATCTCTGCGTCATTTCTGATCGCCGCTATAAACAAAAAAAAGCATCAATTTTGCAAAAAAAAAAAAACGATTTTTCTTACTTTTTGCTAAAATACAAATCCAAAAAAATATATAAAAAAACATTTTTTTTCATCGGTTTGGGCCGATTTATTTTCTTCCTCATATTTTTGGTAAAAAAAATCACAATCAGCATTTATTGATGGGTTTGCGCAAAAGTTGTCACGTTTATGAATGATGAGAATTCATTTCTGGGGTTTTTATTTTTTTTATTTTTTACTAGTAATGGCAGCGATCTGCGATTTTTAGCGGTACTGCGATGTTGCGGCGGACATGTCGGACCCTTTTGACACTTTTTTGGGACCATTGGCATTTATACAGCGATCAGTGCTATGAAAATGCATTGATTACTGTGTAAATGTCATTGGCAGTGAAGGGGTTAACCTGCAGGGGGCGCTCTAAGGGGTTAACTGTTTTCCCTCAGTGTGTTCTAACTGTATGAGGGCTGGGCTGGCAGGGGGAGGGGAGTGATCACGGCTTCCATATACAGGAAGCCTGTGATCACAGCCCTTCCCCATCTGTCACAAGGGAGATCCGTGTTTACATACACCGACCTCCGTTCTGTCGCTCCGGGGGGGTGATCGCGGGTAGCCGGTGGCAATCGAGTCCGCCGCACCCGCTCTCTGGCTCCCCCAGAACACAGTGAGTGCGCAAGCCAGCCTCCAGCGGCGCATGTGCGCCCACAATACTCGTTATTGCGGCCGCTGTCACGTGACGGCAGTTTGCGATAACGAACCACTTTGCCACCATCAATCCACGGCGGGCAGTCGGCAAGTGGTTAAACCCAAAGCCAAAAATGTAATATATTGCAGCTTACCAATCATTAGATGTGGTGGCTGCATTCGTATTTTTAGGCTTTTTTTTTCATGTGCTGATCTGGGCCAGTAACACCCCTCCTGTATTGGAGTGCCCCCACTCTGGATGAAGGAGCACAGGGGGCACCTTTGGACATCAACATTGTCAGTCTGGGAGGGGGGAGTGTTAGATGGACTAGCAGATTTACATACACCAACAAATTGAAGCCAAACACCAACTCACAGTTTATTATCAGTTACAGCAAACAGTTTTGTTCAGTGGTGGCTGGCGCTCGATAACTCTGGGGGGGCAGGAGATGGACATTAACGCGGGGAACACCCCTCCCCCCGCCACCACCGCGGGAGACAGACGGCATCCTTACCTCTGTCCTGCCCAGACTCCGATCTCCCCTACTCGAGCCGGGGAGTGCTGGGTGGCTGAGCCGGATGCTGGATGGTGAGCTGGTGAGTCGGTCAGTCTTCCCCTTGCTTCTCCCCCAGCTGCACATCTCCTCCCTCCTCCCCCTTGGCCATAAAATCTCTTCTGCTTTCGGCCAATTGGGAAACGGGTCTCACGACCAGCTTCCTGATTGGCTTGGAGGGGAATCAGTGTGAGAATAGTGAATATTCATTTGCTATTATCACACAACTGGGTGAGATCGGGGGGCAGTGCTCTGCACCCTGAGACAACCCTTTTTTGAAGCCTATTAGAGCCTCTGGCTCTAATCAGGTGCTTCAAAAAAAAAAAAAAAAAAACATCCCCCCCCCCCAATTGGAATTGCATCCAGCACCCTGTATTTAGATAGGGGGGCCGGACACATGGATAGCACCTGTGTGCCCCTAATGGATGGGCCACCAACTGGTTTTGTTCTTTTTTGGATAAAGGTTTTACATAAATAAATAAAAGCACCTCTGTCAGGGGGGAAAAGCATCCTTTGGCCGAAAATGCAATACAATGCATGACATCACTTCCAAAGTAGTATTCTGTCATAAGTTCAGTAACCTCTTCATTTTCCATATAGAGTCTAGCATGCAAAAAAAACAAACCGGTGATCATTCGTCCGATATTCTCATCGCGTGTCCCAGGCTTTAAGCTGGCATACCTTGGATTTTGTAAAGATGAAAAAAATCATGTGAATAAAATGTAACCGCTGCACGCCCCTCCACAGTGTAGATTTAGAATTCTGATGGGCGGGAGAACAGTTAATGGAATAATTGTGAGATCTTATCCCATACTGACTTTGTATTGTTATAAAGAGCGGTAGCATTGTGCCACCAAGTGGTCAGTCTATGCCACACACTGTCTGAGTTCTCTTGACTTCTTAAAGTAGACCTTGCACTAAGATGCTCATTAGATTAAATCACTGTATAATAATGCAAAAAATCAACCTGTAGGGAAAAAAGTTAGTATATACCCTATATTACCAAAAGTATTGTGACGCCTGCCTTTACACACATATAAACTTTAATGGCATCCCAGTCTTAGTCTGTGGGGTTCAATATTGGGTTGGCCCACCCTTTGCAGCTATAACAGCTTCACCTCTTCTGGGAAGGCTGTCCACAAGGTTTAGGAGTGTCTATGGGAATGTTTGACCATTCTTCCAGAAGAGCATTTGTGAGGTCAGGCACTGATGTTGGATGAGAAGGCCTGGCTCGCAATCTCCCCTCTAACTCATCCCAAAGGTGTTCTGTCGCGTTGAGGTCAGGACTCTGTGCAGGCCAGTCAAGTTCCTCCACCCAAAACTTGCTCATCCATGTCTTTATGGTCCTTGCTTTGTGCACTGGTCTAAGTCATTTGGTGGAGGGGGGATTATGGGGTGGGGTTGTTTTTCAGGGGTTGGGCTTGGCCCCCTAGTTCCAGTGAAGGGAACTCTTAAGGCGTCAGCATTCCAAGATATTTTGGACAATTTCATCCTCCCAACTTTGTGGGAACAGTTTGGGGATGACCCATTCCTGTTCCAAAATGACTGCGCACCACTGCACAAAGCAAGGTTCATAAAGACATGGATGAGCGAGTTTGGGGTGGAGGAACTTGACTGGCCTGCACAGAGTCCTTACCTCAATCCAATAGAACACCTTTGGGATGAATTAAAGTGGAGACTGCGAGCCAGACCCTCTCATCCAACATCAGTGGCTGACCTTACAAATGTGCTTCTGGAAGAATGGTCAAACATTCCTAAACCTTGTGGACAGCCTTCCCAGAAGAGTTGAAGCTGTTATAGCTGCAAAGGGGGGGGGGGGGGGCG
>BLSH010348868.1:1019948-1041284 GCA_018402905.1 Glandirana rugosa
TGTTACTCAATGTTGAACCCTATGGACTAAGACTGGGATGCCATTAAAGTTCATGTGCGTGCAAAGGCATGCGTCCCAATACTTTTGGTAATATAGTGTATACCATACCACCAGTTTCCATCATTTTGCAAGATTTGTGGTATCCTTCCTGGAAGTACAGGGTCATCACCCCTGCAATGCGGAAGGTGGTGGTTAGGTAAGTATTAATTCTAACTTTTTCCCTACAGGTACGTTTTTGTACTATTTTTAGGATACTACGGCAATTAGACCTTTTTTGGGGAAGGGGGAGTTAGCATAACATTCAGCTCCTAGCATTATTATATTTTCTCAATTCTTTATATCTAAACCTAAAGAACAACAAAAACAAAAAATATATTGCAGCTTCCCAGTCTTTAGACATAGCAGCTGCCTTAGATTTCTTTTTCAAGCAACATGTATTTTCTGTAAGTACAGAAAACTACTTGTCACTTCCTGCGCACTGAACTGAAATCTCAAACATTGTGTCAGGAGACCAATATTCTTACAGCTAATGCTCATACTTGTGCCTATGTGTCAGCACACAGACAGACTTTGGCCAATAACCAAGCGTGCACTGGCACATCAGCGAATCTGACCCATACATGTTTAATCCCAGGAATGGCGTCAAGCTGCCTATTTAAATGGGCGATGTGTGCTAAATGCTAGATGTTCTTTACCTACCCGTGACCCGTGTTCCTGCTCTTGTTATCTGATCTCCCATTGCTGACCCAGCCTGCTCCTGACTTTGCTTTGTGGATTATGGACTCGGACCCCGGCTTGCCTCTGACTACCCTCTCCTGTCTTCCTGGTTTCGACCCCGGCCTGCTGCTTGACTATGCTTACTCCTGCTTCTCGTGTACGATTCTAACTTGGCTACTGAGGACATCCTTGCTGCCCATCTATACTGACCCTGGCTTGCCATCTGACCATGTTCTTGATCCCCTCAGGTTATATATATTTCTAAGTGTCCTCACAGTCTCTGTACCAAGCTTCCAAGGTCCATTTCTCGAGTGCCTTCCTGTGGGTCTCCATCCTTGGTCGTCCTCCGGTGTGTCTGCACTGCTGCTGGCTGCAGTCCTCAGACTACTTCTACGTGCTACCTGATTACCAGCACCTGTGCTTCTTTGTGCCCTGTGCCCCTGTTCCCACACTCAGGGGTACTCAGAGCACAGCCGCAAGGGGAAGTCCTCTCGTCGCTTTGGCCTCCAACCAAGGTAGGTGACACATTGTTATCAGCTTTCTCAGCTATCTTCTGTATACCAGCACACAGGTCAGTACTCACAATGACATAGGGTTATCAGTTGCCTACTTCTGATATCCACTGGGCACTCTTCACTGAGGAAGACACAGACTCACGATACCAGAGGACAGCTGGACACTCCCCAAACCTCCACCGGACATCCTCAAGTGAGCTTCTCCAGACTTTGTTAAATTAAAGAGGAGTGTTTATTTATGGGAAAATAAGATTTTTTTTTTAAATGATTGCATGAAAGAACCGAATGTCTGATTGCTTTTTGAAAACAAAATCGTTCATATCTACATCTGCCAAACTCCCATGGTACTTGCCATTAACAAATCAAGCTCATTTCCTCATATTAATCTGAACAAGTTAATATGTAACACATAAAAGAAACAACATTGGCTGTACTTGGTGTAAATTTGGAGAAAACATTATAAAAACAGAACATGGAACACTCTAAATGGCGGATAACCACTGACCCATTTCCGAGGACCGGTCAGATAGAAGAAAGGATGGTATGGCGCTGAGGACCCCTAAGTACACCAATAGCTGTTCAGACTTTATAAGTTTAACCACTTCAGCCCCGGAAGGATTTCCAGCTTTACGACCAGAGCCCTTTTTGCGATTCGGCACTGCGTCGCTTTAACTGACAATTGCGTGGTCGTGCGACGTTTGTACCCAAATTAAATTTGCGTCCTTTTTTTCCCACAAACAGAGCTTTCTTTTGGTGGTATTTGATCACCTCTGCGTCATTTCTGATTGCCGCTATAAACAAAAGAAGAGCGACAATTTTGCAAAAAAAAACAAATGTCTTACTTTTTGCTAAAATACAAATCCAAAAAAAATATATAAAAAAAATTTTTTTCATCGGTTTTGGCCGATTTATATTCTTCCTCATATTTGCGATAAAAAAAATCGCAATCGGCGTTTATTGATTGGTTTGCGCAAAAGTGGTCGCGTTTACGGATGATGAGAATTAATTTCTGGGGTTTTTATATTTTTTTATTTTTTACTAGTAATGGCGGCGATCTGCGATTTTTAGCGGTACTGCGATATTTCAGCGGACATGTCGGTCCATTTTGACACTTTTTTGGGACCATTGGCAATTATACAGCAATCAATGCTAAATAAATGCACTGATTACTGTGTAAATGCCATTGGCAGTGAAGGGGTTAACCTGCAGGGGGCGCTCTAAGGGTTAACTGTGTTCCCTGGGCGTGTTCTAACTGTGTGTGGGCTGCCCTAGCAGGGGAAGGGAAGCCCTTCCCCCTCTCACAGAACGGAGGTCCGTTTACTTCCGCGGACCTCCGTTCTTTCACTCCGGGGGGGGCATCGCGGGTGTCCGGCGGAGATGGAATCTGCCGCACTCGCTCCCTGGCCCTCCCCGGACACAGTGAGCGCGATCTAGCAGCCGCCGTCATATGACGGCGATTTGCGCTACAGAGCCACCTTGTCGCTGTCAGATGCCGATCGGCGGTCGGCAAGTGGTTAAAATAAAGCTGCAATATACAACCAACAGTTTGTGGACACCTAATCATCAAACCAATGCAAGCTTGGTGGACATTCCATTTCAAATCCATGGCTGTTAATTTAGAGTTGGACCATCCTTTGTGGCTATAACAACCTCCACTCTTCTGGGAAGGCTTTCCACAAGATGGGTCTGTGGGAATTTATGGCCATTCAACCAAAAGAGCATCTCTAAGGTCAGTTACTGAGGTTGGACGCAAAGACCTGACTCACAATCAGTATTCCAACTCATCCCAAAGGTTTTCAGTAGGGTTGAGGTCAGGGCTCTGTGCAGGTCACTTGAACTCCTCCACACAAAACTACTCAAACCATGTCTTTATGGAGCTGGCTTTGTACACAGCCGAAAAGGGTCTTCCCAAAACCGTTGCCGGTTGCCACAAACTTTGAAGAACATAATTGTCTGCAAAGTATTTGTATGTTGTAGTGTTAACAGTACTCTGAACATGGTTAGCACAGGGGCTAAGTGGACAGCACTTCCACCTAGCGGCACCAGGGTCGTCGGTTGGAATCCCAACCACGGCACTACCTACCTGGAGTTTGCATGTTCTCCCAGTGCCTACATGGGTTTCCTACCACACTCCAAACACATACTGGTAGGTTAATTGTCTCTTGTCTAAATTGGTCCTAGTATGAATGAGTAGGTATATGCCTTAGATTGTAAGCTCCTGGGGGGCAGGGACTGATGTGAATGCACAATATATCTGTAAATGCTGCCTAAATTGAATTTTCTATATAAGTACCTGTAAAAAATAAATAATAAACTCAATTGTTTGGAGGGGTGTCCATTCTTTTGGTCATATTGGGGAGATTTAATAAAACTGGTGCACACAGAATCTAGTGCAGTTGTACATAATAACCAATCAGCTTTTAGGTTTTATTGTCAAAGCTTAATTGAACAAGCTGACAAGCTGGCATTAGAAGCTGATTTGTTTCTACGCACAGCTGCACCAGATTCTGTATGCGCCAGTTTTAGTAAATCTCCTTCACTGTGTATTATGTTAGCTTTTGGATGGAGATAGATCTTACGGAATAGCCCTGGGGCCATCCTAAAATTTATTAAACTAAAGTCTGAGTTTGGAGGTCAGAATTCTGCTATAAAATGTTGTAAATAAGTATTTTTCTATTTTTCAGCAGATGTGTGCTGATGGGGCTGCACTGATGGGCAATGATATGTTGCATGGTGGGCACTGATATGCTGTACTGATGGGCACTGATATGTTGCACGATGGGCACTGATATGCTGCACTGATGGTCACTGATATGTTGCACAATGGGCACTGATATGCTGCACTGATGGTCACTGATATGTTGCACAATGGGCACTAATATGCTGCACTGATGGTCACTGATATGTTGCACAATGGGCACTGATATGCTGCACTGATGGTCACTGATATGTTGCACGATGGGCACTGATATGCTGCACTGATGGTCACTGATATGTTGCACAATGGGCACTGATATGCTGCACTGATGGTCACTGATATGTTGCATGATGGGCACTAATATGCTGCACTGATGGTCACTGATATGTTGTACAATGGGCACTGATATGTTGCACAATGGGCACTGATATGCTGCAATGATGGTCACTAATATGTTTTACAATGGGCACTGATATGTTGCACAATGGGCAGTGATATGTTGCACGATGGGCACTGATATGTTGCATGATAGGCACTGATATGTTGCACGATGGGCACTGATATGTTGCACGATGGGCACTGATATGTTGCATGATAGGCACTGATATGTTGCACGATGGGCACTGATATGCTGCACTGATGAGGCAGCACTGATGGACACTGATATGTTACACTGATAGGGCTGTACTGGTGATCACACTGACAGCGCTGAGTAAAGGAAATGACGATGACCAGCATTTGTTTACATGCGATCAGTGACAGCTCAATATATTGGGGGGGCAAACTAACATCAGCCCCCCTCCCCCCCCCCCCCCGCGGTGATAAGGGCACTACCTTTGGAGTTGTGGAAAAGGAAGAGCCGGGCCATTGATTCTTCTACCGGGCCAACAGGAAGTGTGTCCTGAGACTCGATTGGCCAGGGAGTCCTAAAACTCCCTGGCCAATCGGGTCACAGGAGCTGCTTCCTGATTGGCTGTCACACAAGTGGGTGAGCTCAGCCCACCTTTTTTTGAAGCCTAATAGAGCCTCAGGCTCTAATCACGCGCTTCAAAAAAAAAAAAAAAAACCATTGGACCCATGTGTCCGGCGCCCTGCATGTAGATTAGGGGCCGGGTACATGGATTGGGGGGGGGCGGTGCCCAATGCGCCTTTAATGGACGGGCCGCTACTGCATGTGATCAGCTGTGATTGGGCACAGCTGATCATTTGGTAAACAGCCTACATCATAGTCTCTTTACCCTGATCGGCCTCACTGTGCGCTCCCCGGGGGGCGCGCAAGTGCAGCGCACATGAAGGATGTCATATTGCAGGTTTGTGTGGGATTAGGGCTTTTAGATTAGAATACAATTGATGCTGTATTGGGATTCACATTGTTTATAAGGGAGGCACTCTTGTTCTTTATATCAATGGATAGTACACACCTTGGGTATGTTTACTTTTCTTTCTTGTGTGTGTCTTCCATGGTTTAAGGTTTGTTCATATGTCCGGTATTACATTTACTGTGCAGATTGTTCATCCTACTTTAATGTACAACTTTGAAATTGGTACCGATATTATGCTATGTTTATAACAATTGTATGTTTCTCATTTCGGAGAGTCTTTTATCTCTGATTATTTGTATCTTTATTATTCTGTGCACAATGAAATATTTTTTTGATTAAAAAAAAAGGACGTCACATGACGTCCGGTCAGAATCTTAAAGTCAGCGCCTGGCCGTCGTTCTGCTATAGGCCATCCAGGAAGATGTTAAAAGTCAGAATTCTGAGTTTCAAAGTGAAAATTCTTAAATTAAAAGTCAGAATTCAGAGACTAAATATTAGAATTCTGAGATTTAAAGTGGAATTCTGACATTAAGAGTCAGGATTCTTGTGGTGCTGGAAACGTTCACCGCTTATACATTCTCTGGGATGGGTCAGTTGGGTATGGAGGCCATACTTGATATGTGCCCTATCCACTTGAATCCTGGGCAAGGGTGGTGGGAGCCGGGGTATTGGGGTCCGGGGGGTCGGACTGAGTGTCGAAGAGAAGTGTGCTGTATATTTGTATTGTCAGCGGTCATGTTGGACCGTGGGGTTTTTTCTCTCTGAACCCCGAATGTCTTTGTATGTTTCTGTGTATCGAAAAAAAAAAAATAAAGGCAATTTTCAAAAAAGAAAAAGTCAGAATTCTGAGTTTTAACCGGTTCCGGAGCGGCTCGTGTACATTTACTACTGCAGAGTGGCACAATCCCACAAATCGCCGCCTATAAACGGTGGCTCGCTCGTGCACGGCTAGCGGGCGGGAGCACGCCGGCGGTGGCACGCTCTCGTGCCCACCACGCTCTCCAGCATTATGGCTGCGGGTCGGGCGGACTCTATGTCCGCCAGCTACCCGTGATTGCCTGGCACAGAAGAAAATACAGCGCTTTCCCACTCTGTCAGGCGGCATGTAAGAGATCTACTGATCCCTGTCACTGGGATCAGTTAGATCTCTTATGTTCCTGGTAGCCCAGCCCCCTCACAGTTAGAACGCCCAGGGAACACATTTAACCCCATTCACTGCCCCCTGCAGATTAACCCCTTCACTGCCAATGACATTTACACAGTAATCAGTGGATATTTAAATTTCTGATCACTGTACAAATGTCATTGGTCCCAAAAAAGTGTCAAAAATGTCCGACATGTCCGCCCCAATATCACAGCCCTGATAAAAATCGCAGATCGCCACCATTACTAGTAAAAAAAAAAAATTGTAAAAAGAAGTTAATTCTCATGGTTTGTAAATGCGGCAACTTTTGCGCAAACCAATCAATAAACGCCGATCGCAATTTTTTTTACCACAAATATGTAGAAGAATATAAATCGGCCAAAACTGATGAATAAATTAGTTTTTTTATATATTTTTTTGGACATGTATTATAGCAAAAAGTAAAAAATATTGGTTTTTTTTCATAATTGTCATTCTTTTTTTGTTTATAGCGGCGATCAGAAGTGACACAAAGGTGATCAAATACCACCAAAAGAAAGCTCTATTTGTAGGAAAAAAGGACGCAAATTTTGTTTGGGTTCAACGTCGCACGACCGCGCAATTGTCAGTTAAAGCGACGCAGTGCCGAATTGCAAAAAAAAAAAGCTCTGGTCCTAAAGTGGGAAATCCTTCCCGTCCTTAAGTGCTTAAAGTAGAATTCTGAACTAAAAAGTCATAATTCAAATCAGAATTCAGAGATTAAAAGTTGGAGTTCTGAGATTAAACGTTTAAATTTTGAGTTTATAAATGCAGTAGCCTCTATTAGGAGGAGTGTTATCTGCAAAATTATAAGAGCAATGAGCAAAAACATATGGACGCACACAGCCTTACAGCCTTGACACCAATCACTGTCCTGAACTTATTACTGGGAGGATTTCACCCTACTCCTGGTATTATTGATAAATCATGCTGCCTATGGCGCACCTGTATGATGAAGCTCATTTTTACATGCTCATATGATTGATTCAGGAAAAGTTAATAGTGAAATGCAGACATTCTCAACCAGGAACTAAGGTTCCTCTAGAGCAGGGATATGCAATTAGCAGACCTCCAGCTGTTGCAGAACTACAAGTACCATGAGGCATAGCAAGACTGACAGCCACAAGCATGACACCCAGAGGCATGATGGGACTTGTAGTTTTGCAACAGCTGGAGGTCAGCTAATTGCTTATCCCTGCTCTAGAGCACATATGTCAAACACAAGGCCCGCGGGCCGAATGCGGCCCTCCAGGCCTTGTCATGTGGCCCTCGCACCCAGTTTTGCAGCCGGAATGTGGCAGAACTCCATTTTGCCACCTCCAACTTTCACCCTCTGCTTCCGCTCCCTGCAAGGTGAGACAAAACTGCCTACAAAGGGAGGTAGTAGAGCCAGGCAAGGTAGAAGATAGAAGCAAGGATGCTTCGGTGAGGGGGTTGGTGTTGCACATTGTGCATAGCACACCCCTATACCCTGCATTCTGTACACTGCACACTACTGAAATTTGTATGCAACGCACTCCTGAACCCTGCACTCTGTACATAGCATAAACCTCAGTTCTGCACTCTGTATATAGCATAAACCTCAGTTCTGCACTCTGCACATAACGTACTCTTGAACCCAGCACTTATCGCACCCAAGATACAACCGGACCTTTTAGGGCAACCATACGGCTAATGCGGCCCTCGATGAAATGGAGTTTGACACCCCTGCTCTAGAGGTTGCTAGGTGGTCCTGCATTTTGGCTGCTGAATATCGTAAGAAATGAGAATGCTCCTCAGCTCCGTCTAGTGGCTGAAATGCGGTATTTTCCCCATTCACACTTTTTTCTCAATGAATAACATTTTTGTAAGATATATTTTATTGAAGTATTTTGCACATAAATACAATAACATTCCGCTAACCGCGGGGTCATAACGTTAGGACATAAATATAACAAACTGATTACAACAGTTGTCAATGTCGTTTATACACCTCAATGAATAACATTTGATCTGCACAGAATATAACCCGAGAACACTGAATGTTGCCCCAATTGCACCAAATTAATTTACATGCAGTTTTCACAGACAGCTATGCAAATATCTTTATAAATACACTCCCAAGTGCTAGAAAAATAGAGCAACGAATATGGACTTTTTAGGCACACCCATAGACACTTTAAAATAGAAAACGTTTATTACAGTTCTGTAACCACTTCAATGCTGGGCACTTTCCCCTCTTCCCGGCCAGGCCAACTTTCAGTTTTCAGCGCTGTCGCAATTTAACTGACAATTGCACGGTCGTGCAGCGTTGTGCCCAAACAAAATTTTTATCATTTTTTTCCCTACAAATAGAGCTTTCTTTTGGTGGTATTTGATCACCCCTGGGGGTTTTTATTTTTTGCTAAACAAATAAAAAAAGCTGAAAACTTTGAAAAAAAAAGTTTTTGTTTGGTACTGTTTTAAAATGTTGTAAATTTGTACGTTTTCTCCTTCACTGATGGGCACTGATGAGGCTGCACTGATGAGGTGGCACTAATGAGGTGGCACTAATGGGCACTGATGATGAGGCACTAATATGCAGCAGTGATTGGCACTGATGGGCACTAATATGTAGCATTGATTGGCGGCACTAATGGGCACTGATAGGCTGCACTGATGGGCACTGAGAAGTTGCACTGATGGCACTGATAGGCGGCACTGATGGTACTGATAGGTGGCACTTATAGGCGACACTAATGGGCACTGATAGGCTGCACTGATGGGCACTGAGAAGTTGCACTGATAGGCAGCACTGATAGGTGGCATTGATGGGTACTGATAGATGGCTCTGATTGGCAGCACTGATGATGAGGCATTGGCGGGCATTACTGATGGGCACCTCTAATGGGCATGCATTTGCACCTATACTGGGCACTAATTGAAACCCTGGTGGTCATGGGTGGGCATACCTTCAATTAATCAGCGCAGACCCCCCCTGTGAGGAGAGCAGCTGATCGGCTCTCCTCTACTTGTGTCTACTTGCGCTCCAAGACCAGGGAACTACTGTTGGTTGGTCTTGGAGCGGCGGTTTGCCGTTTGACAAGGTTCCCCTGTCAGATTATATGGTACTTACCGGTTTACTGGTGGTGGTGCAGTTTCTTGCAAGAGGTTTATACTAGTGATCACAAGTCATTAGGATTAATTCTGTTTAATATTTGGTGGATACATTTGGTCATATGAATACTGTCATACATCCTATTTTAACATTACTGCATCTCTAGCTAGAACGTGATACCAATATATAATTACCTCTCGAGGGGTCTCCTTGGTCCTCAACAACCGTTTGCTTCTCTTTTGATTGTTTTACTAACTCTCGGCATTATGATTATGCATGGCCTTAAGCTCCTGAAGAAGCGCACGGCGCCTAACATGTAGAGCAACCAAGATACAGCATGCCACACATCTACAGCATACCATATATTTTGGAACCATTTTTATTGTATATTTTTACGTATATTGGTTTTCATACAGTATTTGCTATAGTATAGCTGTTTGAGTTGTTGGTGGTGTTTATTTATCACATCAGCAGTATTCATTTGCATGTTTTAAAGCTCATTGTTTGAAAGAACTGTAATAAACTTTTTCTTTTTTAAAATGTCTACAGGTGTGCTTAAAAAGTCCATATTCGTTGCTCTATTTTTCAAATTCCCCATTAAGTAGGAGATGGCACACGCACCATTCTCTGTAAATACCCAAATAATCCGTGCCCAGGATAAATAAGAAGTGCATAAACCAAAACTCAAAAAAGGGGGGGTTAACTAAATTGTTGTGAGGAGGGGGGCTGCTGCTTGTAGGACCCTATGGTCCTGATAATAGATTGATAAAGAACAGATAAAGCCGCGCCAACCCCTCTAGTCCCACATCCACACAACCCTAAAACATAAGTAAATAGCTACTCAATGATAGTGAAATACACATATGAAATGAAATAAAATAGAGTGTCTCTATAGATATCCAAAAAAGTGCCAAAATGTAACAGAATAATTGGTGAAATAAACACATATAAAAAGTCTTTTGAATTGTCCAAAGAAGTCCCATTATGCAATGAAATATCACAAAATAACCGCATAAATCATCCAAATAAAGTGACTGTATGGCTTTAAGCGGTTCATCACCACCTACCGTATATTCACGGCGGCAGTGTGGACGCTTAGCGCGAATCGCCGTAAAAAAGCAATCTACGGGTGGGCGCTAGGGGGCGCACGCGCCCGTCGTACTCCTGAGAAGTGTGCCTGAGGCTCGGGTGGACCCGATGTCCGCCGGCGAGCCACGATGAGCGGCCACAGCCAAAGAAAGGGGAACCGCTGATGTAAACACGGTGGTTCCCCGCTCTGTTAGTGGGGGCATAGGAGATCTACTGATCCCTGTCACTGGCAGGGGAGGGCTGAGCTGGGGGGCAGGGTGGCAATTGCCCCCCAGGCCACCCTTACTTACATTCAAAAAGGCTGACGCCCGCTGCCGCTCACACCTTTTTCTTCTTGTGGAGGAAGGAAGTAGGGGCCAGGCAAAGGGGGGGGGGGCACTGGTGAGGCTGAATTGGTGGGTGGTGAGGCTGCATTGATGGGCACTGGTGAGGCTGCATTGGTGGGTGGTGAGGCTGCATTGATGCATTATTATTGTTAAAGCTCCTTTGTTGCTATTAACATTAAATTGTATTACCACATTGTATCATATTTGTCTTACTTCATAACCTCAATATCCGTTATATAACCAGGTGGGCATGGATGGTGAGCTGATTCGGTGGTTCAATGGGCCACTTGACTGGACTTGCCCCCCAGGCCTAAGGCTGCCAGCCCTCCCCTGGTCACTGGGATCAGTTAGATCTCTTATGCCCATGGTAGCCCAGCCCCCACACCGTTAGAACACCCAGGGAACACAGTTAACCCCTAGATCTCCCCCTGCAGGTTAACCCCTTCACTGCCAATGACATTTATACTGTAATCAGTGGACATTTAAATTTCTGATCGCTGTATAAATGTCATTGGTCCAAAAAAAGTGTCAAAATGGTCCGACATGTCCACCACAATATCGCAGTACCGCTAAAAATCGCAGATCGCCACCATTACTAGTAAAAAAAATAAATAAATAAATAAAAACCCCAGAAATGAATTCTCATCATTAGTAAACGCGGCCACTTTTGCACAAACCAATCAATAAACCCCGATTGCGAATTTTTTTTACCAAAAATATGAGGAAGAATATAAATCGGCCAAAACCGATGAAAAAAATGTTTTTTTATATTTTTTTTTTTTGGATTTGTATTTTAGCAAAAAGTAAGAAATTTGGGGTTTTTTTGCAAAATTGTCGCTCTTCTTTTGTTTATAGCGGTGATCAGAAATGATGCAGGGGTGATCAAATACCACCAAAAGAAAGCTCTATTTGTGGGGAAAACAGGACGCAAGTTTTGTTTGGGTACAACGTCGCACGACCGCGCAATTGTCAGTTAAAGCGACGCAGTGCCAAATCGCAAAAAGTGCTCTGGTCCTAACATGGGAAATTCTTCCGGGGCTGAAGTGGTGAAAAAAGTGCCCCAAACGGTCAGCAGTGCTCAGTGCCAGAACCCCTCATGTGGCCCCACTCATCAGAGACAATGGACCCCTAGCTTTTCAGTCTGGGGGGTCAGTCAGGCCGAGTACTGGTGGTGGCAGACCCTGTCTTGGATCCTCTGGTTGGATGGAGGTATGTACCGTATGGCAAAGGGTCCAAAGAGCTCACTCTCCGAGGTGCTCAGGGAAACAAAGTGTAGTACTGTTAAAAACACTTTTATTGCGCTAAAAATTAACTACTTACAGGATACACGAGAAATGAAAGCATTCGATCTCAAATGGCGTCTAAACAGCGTGCGTTAGACCGGAAATGGCATCAACGTGTTTCGCTACTCCCACGGAGCGTCATCAGGCACCATTCTCTGTATCCACAGCGCCACTCTGTGGTGATACAGATTTTTTTTTTCACACTCCCAAGTGTAAGACAGTTTGATGTTTTATAAGAACTAAACGCCCACAGAACAGATGGTGTTGTTATGTAATGTCAAGGCTGTCCAAGCTTTGTTTTGGCAAGAATCGCCCGGTATCACTGTATAAACCTAATATATCAATGAGAGCTTCAGCTTAGTACTTGTACTCCAATGAAACTGAATATAAGGAGATAAGACCCGGTATAAAATTCCCCCAATCCCCGGGGCATTAGGGATTTGTAGAGTGGACCATGGATCTCCGCAATCAAGAAACCCCGAGAAGATGTTTGATGTTCCTACTTTTCATGGGCATGTTTGCTGCTGGTAAAGAAAACATTTCTAACTTCCTATATGAGTTTTTATGTTTCGAAGTGGTAATTATTACCTTTAGATATCAGGGATTCTCTTAAGGTATATACGCCAATTTCACGTTCTCATGTCTAGGATAATAGAGGTGTGTAGGAGACAGCAGTGAACGGTTAATTCAGATTTGGTCAGCCAATCCTCGTTGTTACCTAATGGGGCAAGGCGAGCGCTGATTGGGTTTTTTGCTGCTCAGACTTTAAACCCAAAACCAAAAATTTAATATATTGCAGCTTACCAATCATTAGATGTGGTGGCTGCATTAGTTTTATTTATTTTTTTAGGCTTTTTTTCCCTCTTGTTTTCACCTGGTGATCTGTGCAGTAACACGCCTCCTGTATTAGAGCTCCCCACTCTGGATGAAGGAGCACAGGAGGCACAGCAAACAACAGCATTGTCAGACTGGGGGGAAGGGGAGTGTTAGGTGTACTAGCAGATTTAAAGTGTTACTAAACCCACAAATCAGTCTGTATATGCAGTAAAGCATGCTTGTTAGACTCACTGTGGAACCTAAGGGGTTAATCCTCTGCATTGTGTTAAAAAAAAAGCTCTTTGATCCTGAATGCTCAGATCCTCCCCCTCCTGCAGGGTCTCTCTTGGCAAGGCCAGACAATACACAATGAGGGTAGTAAAGTTGCACATGCTTAATTTGGTTTCTATTACTGGGGAGAACATTTCCTTGTTCTCAGAGTTAGGTCACATGGTATTGACATCACACATGTGGGCGTGTATACGGGCTATAGTGGAAATCTCCTCCTCCCTGAACGCTCAGCACTGGGCAGATTTAAAGTGTTACTAAACCCACAGCAGTAAAATCAGCAGTCTGTATATGCAGTAAAGCATGCTTGTTATACTCACTGTGGAACCTAAGGGGTTAATCCTCTGCATTGTGTAAAAAAAAAAAAGCTCTTTGATCTTGTATGCACCGATCCTCCCCCTCCTGCAGGGTCTCTCTTGGCAAGGCCAGATAATACACAATGAGGGTAGTAAAGCTGCACATGCTCAGTTTGGTTTCTATTGCTGGGGAGAACATTTCCTTGTTCTCAGAGTTAGCCAGGTCACATGATATTGACATCACACATGTGGGCGTGTATACAGGCTATAGTAGAAATCTCCTCCTCCCTGAACACTCAGTACTGGGCAGATTTAAAGTGTTACTAAACATACAACATTAAATTACAATCTGTAATTGCAGTAAAGCATGCTTGTTATACTCACTGCGGAACCTAAGGGGTTAATCTTCTGCATTGTGTAGGCTGCTTGATCCTGTCTTCTTTGATCCTCCCCTTCCACTGTCCCCAATCCATCTCCTGATAAAACAGGGCCTTGGAGTCACTCTGCGCATGCTCAGTTTGGTGTGTATTGCTAGAGAGTTTTTTCTTTCTTTCTTGGGAGAGTGCATGTGATCAGCACAGGGCCAATCAGTACTGTTGAGACAGAGGGTCAGGGGTTCTGAAGCCTCATAGGATAGCCAGTGCAGTATGAAAACTCCTCCTACAAGCTTTAACCAGACACTGATAGAAGTCACAAGACTGCTATATACTGCTGATGAGAAAAGGTATTTAGCCGTTTATATCTTTGCATTTCCATGTTCTGTGGGAGAGCAGATATAGTGACTGCACGCTCCTGGGTTTAGTAACACTTTAAATGAACTAACATATTGAAGCTAAACTCCAGCCCACACTTTACAAGAAGTTACAGCAAACATTTTTATTTTTTTTTTTGACTTTTGGAATAAAGATTTTACATAAATAAAAGCTGATCATTGTAAGCAGCCCTGTCCGTGGTTAATATTTTGCCTCAACCCTCTAACTGCTACATCTGCGGGAGAGCTTGTTCTGTTGAAAAACAGCAGGCTTTCTGGCATGATAACCAGGTGAAAATAAAAGAAAGAAAGCCTAAAAAAAAAAAGAAAACAAATGCAGTCATCCTATGTAAGAATTGGTAAGCTGCAATATCATGAAAAAATGTTTGGGTTTACTACTGCTTTAAGGCCCCTTTCACACTTTCAGGACTTGGGACTGCAAAGTCGCATGACAAGCGGTGCCCCATGATTTCCAATGAGCACCGCTCATATCTGTGCCACTTCAAAGTAGTCCCTGCATTACTTTGGTACGAATTTGATGCAACTTGAGGTCCATAGACCTCAATATTACACAGCCATTGCTTCAAGTTGCATCAAAGTCGCGGGGCAAAGTCGCTCGACTTTCAGGTCATACAAGTGTGAAAGGGGCCTAACACAGACCTAGCATCAGATATACTTTTTTTAAAAAAAATTTCAAGGCTCCTCTGTATTTTGTATAATTTGGGGCAGGGCTGCTATCTGTGCTGCAACCTGGAGACTCTGAAACTATGGAGGACCCCAATATACAGAGGAGCCGTGACTTAGGCCCTGCAGCTTCCACGTTATACTTCCAAATCTGTGCAACTAGACCCTCTGATTCTAACGTGAATTGTTAGACAGGGACAATTTGTTTTTTTGCAGGCTGGCTGGTAAGTGTGCTGGGAAATTTTTATCTGTTTGTGATGTGCATTGACCTTCCATGTGCACCTTAGTGGGCTATAAGGCTAAAAATTGGGGTGGATGTAGACAAGTGCGGTTCCTTTCAAATCAAAATTCGAAAATGAACTTTTCGTTATACGGAAATTCATATGTACTCAAATGTCCGAATTACAATAGTGACGAATTTAAACGAATCCGAAATATCAAAATGAAATTCGGCCAAAATTTGAATAAAAAACAAGAATACAATAAAGTAGAATAGAAAATAAAGTAATGGAATAGAGTAAAACAGAATAGAAAATAAAATAATAGAATAAAATATAATAGAAAATAAAAGGGGTAGAATATAAAAGAATACAGTATAATGGAAAAGAATTGAAAACGATCTAATAGAATAGAATAGAGTAAAACAGAATAGAATAGAAAATAAAATAAAAGTATAGAATTAGCATAGAATATAAAATAATAGAATATAATGAAATAGAAAAGACTAGATTAAAACAGAATAGAATATAAAAGAATACAATAAAATATAATAGAAAATAAAAGGGGTAAAATATAAAAGAATCCAGTAGAATAGAAAAGAATTGAAAACAATCTAAGAGACTAGAGTAAAATAGAACATAATAGAATATAAAATAAAAGTATAGAATGAAAATAGAATAGAATAGAACAGAGTAAAACAGAAAAGAATAGAAAAGTATAGAATAAAAATAGAATAGAGTAAAATAGAAAATAATAGAATAGAAATGATAGAATAAAAATAGAATAGAATATAAAATAATAGACTATAATAAAATAGAAAAGACTAGATTAAAACAGAATAGAATAGAATATAAAATAATAGAATAAAATATAATAGAAAATAAAAGGGGTAGTATATAAAAGAATCCAGTAGAATAGAAACAATTTAAAATAATTTAATAGAATAGAGTAAAACAGAAAAGAATAGAATATAAAAGTATAGAATAAAAATAGAATAGAATATAAAATAATAGACTATATTAAAATAGAAAAGACTAGATTAAAACAGAACAGAATAGAATATAAAATAATACAATAAAATATAATAGAAAATAAAAGGGGTAGAATATAAAAGAATCCAGTAGAATATAAAAAAATTGAAAATAATCTAATAGAATAGAGTAAAACAGAACGTAATAGAATATAGAATAAAAATAGAATAGAATAGAAAATAATAGAATAGCGTAAAACAGAAAAGAATAGAATAGAAAAAGTATTGAATAAAAATAGAAAATGATAGAATATAATAAAATAGAAAAGACTAGATTAAAACAGAACAGAATAGAATATAAAAGAATAGAATAAAATATAATAGAAAATAAAAGGGGTAGAATATAAAATAATACAGTAGAATAGAAAACAATTAAAATAATCTAATAGAATAGAGTAAAACAGAAAAGAATAGAATAGGAAAGTATAGAATAAAAATAGAATATAATAGAAAAGACTAGATTAAAACAGAACAGAATAGAATAGAAAAGAGTAGAATAAAATATAATAGAAAATAAAAGGGGTAGAATATAAAAAAATACAGTCGCATAAAAAAGAATTTAAAATAATCGAATAGAATAGAGTAAAACAGAACATAATAGAATATAAAATAAAAGTATAGGATAAAAATAGAATAGAATAGAAAATAATAGAATATAATAAAACAGAAAAGACTAAATCAAAGCAGGACAGAACAGAATAGAAAAGAATAGAATAAAATAATGCTACAATAGAATAGAAAAGAATAGAATAGAGTAAAACGGAACAAAATAGAATAGAAAATAAAAGAATAGAATAAAATAGAATAGCAATTACAGGAATGGAATTGAAAATAATAAAATATATAAGAATAGAATAAAAAATTACAGAATAGATAAGAATAGAATAAAAAAATAGAATAGAATAGAACAGAAAAACAATAGAATAGAATAGAAAGAATATAACTGTTTTCTGAAATTCGAATTTCCAATAGAATAAATTTGAATTTGAATAGAATACATTAGAATAGAATAGAAAAAAGCAATAGAATTCAATAGAATAAAATAGAAAATAATAGAAATTTGAATAGAATAATTTTGAATTTGAATAGATAAAAAAAAGAATAGAATGGAAAATAGGAGAATAGAATAGAATAGAAAAAGACAATAGTATAGAATAAAATTCTGAAATCCGAATTTCGAATAGAATAAGTTTAAATTTGAATAGAATAGAAAAGAACAGAAAAAAAAACAATGAATAGAATAGAACAAAATATTAATAATATAACCAATTTCCGAAATTTTAATTTCGAATAGAATAAATTTGAATCTATCAAAACGAAATGATTGAAATAACGAATGGAAACAAAACAAATGTTTTCGCTCTGCGCATGTCTAGGTGGTCGCCATCCACGTGTAAATGAAGCCTATAGTTGTATTCTATTTGTTGTTTCTCTCGTCAGTGAGACTTTTTATAATTGCACAGGAGGCGCTCAGATGAGATTTGTCACCGCCTTCATGGAGAATTATTTTGTCTCGGAGGACACGACATTCCAGCTGTACTTTGTCACCTATGATAAGCCAGCCACAGTCACCATAGTGGTGTCCCAACCGGCATTCTACCAGACTGTGGGCATCGAGAGGGACAGCTACCGCCTGGTGACCCTCAACTACACCCATATGATCACAGAAAAGCATGTGACTGCCAAGGCTGTTCTGGTCCAATCAGATGCCCCTCTATCTGTCTTCGGTTTCTACACGGCCGCTGACACCGCCGATGCCATGACCTGCCTACCTGTAGAAGACCTGGGCACAGAATACTACATATCAACCACCCCATCAGGATCCGCAAAGCAATTTGCTGTGGCCAACGGTCTGGAAGATACGGCTCTGGTCAATGTGACGGTCTCAGGGTCGATCGTGTATGGTGGCATGGAGTACACTAAGGGGCAGTCTTTTTCTTTTAGTCTCAGATATGGACAATCAATTCAGTTTCAAAGTTCTTCTGACCTGACTGGCACCAGAATCTCATCCACAGTTCCTGTAGCAGTTTTCAGTGGCCAAAAATGCTTCAGTGGGATAAACACCTCCTGCGATACCCTGGTTGAGCAGTTGTATCCCGTGCCTAGGTGGGGCCACTTTTTTGTTTTGGCGCCGTTCTTGAACCACACCCAAGATTCTATTACCATGATAACATCAAGTCCTGAAACCCAAGTGTTTGTTGACGGAGCGATGGGACCCAGTGAGTACTTCATTCAGAACGCTAGAAGCCCCGTTCGGATCGGTTTGAAGGAAATGTCTACCATCAATGCTTCTAAACCTATCATGGTCAGCTATCTCCTTCAAGAATCCAAGCCTGGTGTAGTTACCAAGTACGACCCCTTTTTTGTCACCATCCCACCTTCTTCTGCATCAAGGAGTTATTATAAATTTGTGACACAGAAAACTTACTTCAGCTATCTTCTGATTGTGACTCGGGCAACGTCAGAAGATGGGTTCTACCTGGATCACCGCCCGCTGAGTCTCTATGGTTTCTCCGTACAATATTTCAGAGGTTACAGGGCATTCGATGTCTTTTTGGATAAAAGTGAAGGACAACATGAAGTATATCATGATGACTCCATGCCCTTCACGATTTATGTCTACGGCGTTGAAAAAGCTACTTCTTATGGATACTCTATGGGCCAAGAAACGATATATCCAGGTAGACATTTTTTTAGTTCAAAGCAGGTTTATCCAAGAAACGTTTGCATGCTAAGCTGAGGCATTTGCCACCATGCCAACTGCTGTATGGGTAAAGTTGCAACATATGAAGATGCCTTCAGGGAGCATCTTTTCAGGAGGGTGGTAATTTACAGGGGAGGGCTGGGCCAGGAGGCAGGGTGGCAATTGCCCCCCAGGCCACCCTAACTTACATTCAAAATGGCCGACAGCCGCTGCCCGCTCACACTTTTTTCTTCTTTGGAGGAAGGAAGCAGGGGCCAGGGGCGCAGCCACAAACTAACTGCAGGCAAGGGGGGGGGGGGGCACCCAGGGCCGGCTGTGCTGATGGGCACTGGCGAGTCTGCATGATGGGCACTGATCAGATTGCATTTGATAGGCACTGGTGAGGCTGCATTGATGGGCACTAATGAGGCTGCATTGATGGGCACTGGTGAGGCTGCATTGATGGGCACTAATGAGGCTGCAGTGATGGGCACTGGTGAGGCTGCATTGATGGGCACTGGTGAGGCTGCATTGATGGGCACTGGTGAGGCTGCATTGATGCATTATTTTTGTTAAACCTCCTTTGTTGCTATTAACATTCAATTATGTTACCACATTGTATCATATTTGTCTTGCTTTATAACATCAATATCCTTCTAAAATCAGATGGGCATGGATGGTGAGCTGATTCGGTGGTTCAATGGGCCACTTGACTGGACTTGCCCCCCAGGCCTAAGGCTGCCTGCCCTCTTAATTTATGACCTTAGAAGTTAAAGTGATGGGCTTAAAGTGGTTGTAAATTCCCCCCCCCCCAAAAAAAACCCTGCAAAGCAAAGGCATAATGAGCTAGTATGCAGCGCATACTAGCTCATTATAAAATACTTACCTTGGAACTAAACTGTTGCAGCGGTCTCGGCACACCGCTGTGACCGGCGACATGCTTTTTCCGGGTCTGCGGCTCCGTCCAATCACAGCACGGGCTCCAGCGCTGTGATTGTCGGAGCCGCGCTGCCGTCACTCCTGCGCATGCGCAAGGGAGCCGTCATTTACAGCACGTCAACACAAGAAACCGGTGCCGATTCTTCAGTGCGCATGTGCCGATGACATTGGCACATGCAAATACAGGGAATATCTCCTAAACTGTGCAGGTTTAGGAGATATTCCCGGGACCTACAGGTAAGCCTTATTATAGGCCTTATTGTAGGCTTACCTGTAGTTTAAAGTGGTTGTCATGAGTTGACAACCACTTTAAGGTTCCTTTCATGGAATCCGATGTCACATATCCAAGACAATTTATTGTATCTGTCTTACAATATTTTGCCCTTAACCTTTTTGTTTACTAATTTAATCCCTTCCTGCCAGTAGGACGTCATATGCCATCCTGGACTTTCAGTGGTTATACCAGGATGATGCCTGCAGCTACAGGCATCACCCCCTTATTGTTTTGTTAGGGCTGGCGATTCTCTTTTATGTAAAAGCCATCCTAGCATCTAAATAGTAGATTGCTGGATTGCTTTTAGAGGCGGCGGGAGAGGTCCACCACCCTCCCGGTGCCTCTCTCTGGGCCTCTCCACAGACCACCATAAGGTACATGGAACAAACCAAATAGTGTAATATTGCTTTATTATCATGGATTAAAAATATTAAAAACACACATAGCATATGCTTGCCACAAGCTAGGAGCCCATTGCAGTATGTCCGGGACACGGCTGCATTTCATGGATTGAAAGTGACAAACCAGAAATTACATATGGAGGCTCTTCCCAATGCATTTCGTCATCTTACTGACAAAGGCATCCACCAGGGGAGGGCTGGCAGCCTTAGGCCTGGGGGGCAAGTCCAGTCAAGTGGAACATTGAACCACCGAATCAGCTCACCCTCCATGCCCACCTGGTTTTAGAATGGATATTGATGTTATGAAGCAAGACAAATATGATACAATGTGGTAACATCATTTAATGTTAATAGCAACAAAGAAGGTTTAACAAAAATAATGCATCAATGCAGCTCATCAGTGCCCACCAATGCAGTCTCATCAGTGCCTATCAGCTTAGCATCATCAGTGCCCATCAATTCAGCCTCACCAGTGCCCATAAATGCAGCTGCACCAGTGCCCATCAATGCAGCCTCACCAGTGCCTATCAAATGCAACTTGATCAGTGCCCATCAATGCATACTCGCCAGTGCCCATCAGCACAGCCTGATCAGTGCCAATCATTGCAGCCTGATCAGTGCTCATCAATGCAGCCCGATCATTGCCCATCAATGCAGCCTCGTCAGTGCCCATCAGCACAGCCTGATCAGTGCAGCCGGATCAGTGCCCATCAATGCAGCCTCACCAGTGCCCATCCAATGCAGCCTGCAATGCAGAGAGAGGAGAG
>BLSH010348868.1:1054946-1071198 GCA_018402905.1 Glandirana rugosa
TCCCTACTTCAGGAAGACCCCGACTTCACCGATTTATTCGTGTAAAATTACTGAGTCCTAATGTACTTATTCTTATATAAATTACACAGTGTAGAGTACGATAACTATTGTCCCGTGGTGCTCACAGAGTCAGAAGGTACGTGACGTAATCCCACATCAGGGCTGAAAAATTTTGTGCGAAGACTTAGCGGTTCCGGTCACGCCAGTTATTTCGGTAGTATGGCTAGTGTCGGTGCTCGTATTTACTTCCTTAACATACACTTCAGACTTCTAAGTTCAGTCCAGTATATTATACTGCATGATCCAAGTCACTTTCAATCATGTGTTTATAACACCACTTTTTTTTTTTCAGCTGATCTTCAGACTTCACATACAATTCCTTCATTTATGCTCGTGGCTGTGATCGGTATGATGGCTTTATTGACCGCACTGGCCTTGGCGATTCAGAAGCGTGTTTTAAAAAGTCGGGACTACACCCTAATGCAGTGCATGGAAGACTGAGACACTCGTGGTGCCCTGTTATCAATAGCATGAGATGTGACACATTAAATATATTCTTATTCATGTAATCCTGAGTCATTAAAATGTGCTTATTTAGCCACTTCAGCCCCAGAAGGACTTCATCCCTTTAGGACCAGAGCGCTTTTTGCTATTCGGCACCGCGTTGCTTTAACTGACAATTGCGCGGTTGTGCGACATTGTACCCAAACTAAATTTGCGTCCTTTTTTCCCCACAAAGAGAGTTTTCTTTTGGTGGTATTTGATCACCTCTGCGTAATTTCTGATCACCGCTATAAACAAAAAATGAGCGGCGATTTTGTAAAAAAAAACAATTAATCTCACTTTTTGCTAAAATACAAATCCAAAAAAAAAAATAAAAAAATGTTTATTCATCGGTTTTGGCCGATTTATATTCTTCCTCATATTTTTGGTAAAAAAAAAAAAAAAAATCGCAATTGGCATTTATTGATTGGTTTGCGCAAAAGTTGCCACGTTTACGAATTATGAGAATTTATGGGGTTTTTATTTTTTTTTTACTAGTAATGTTGGCGATCTGCGATATTGCGGCGGACATGTCGGACCATTTTGACACTTTTTTGGGACCATTGGCATTTATACAGCGATCAGTACTATGAAAATGCACTGATTACTGTGTAAATGCCATTGGCAGTGAAGGGGTTAACCTGGAGGGGGCGCTCTAAGGGTTAACTGTGTCCCCTCAGTGTGTTCTAACTGTATGTGGGCTGGCCTGGATGGGGGAAGGGAGTGATCACAGCTTCCATATAGAAGAAGCCTGTGATCACCGCCCTTCCCCCTCTGTCACAACGGAGATCCGTGTTTACATAAACGTGGGTACATAGGGTGGAAGGGTTTTTCGGCAGTGCAGATGTCTAGTGTAAAGCAATATACTGATGTGCTGCAGTTTATCCACACCACGGGTGCTTCGCTTAGCCATAGACTTCTGTTATATCGTACGGTTTTACCACCCCCTAGAGCTGCACAATTCTGGCCAAAATGAGAATCACGATTTTTTTGCTTAGAATAAAGATCACAATTCTCTCACGATTCTCACGGCATAACATCTTACATATACAAAAAAATTGGGCTAACAGGACTGTTTAGTTTTTTTTTTTTTTTTTGAAAGTGTCATTTTCCCCAAAAAATTGAGTTTGAAAGACCGCTGCGCAAACACTGTGTAACATAAAATATTGCAACAACCGCCATCTTATTCTCTAGGGTCTCTGCTAAAAATATATATATATATATATATATATATATATATATATGTTTGGGGATTATAAATAATTTTCTAGCAGAAAATACTGGATTTTTACTTGTAAGCAACAAATGTCAGAAAAGATTTAGTCTTTAAATGGTTCAACTAAACTCTTCTATACACTGTGGAGTTCATTCCTTTGAAGTAGTTACATTGTATCTCTTCTAGCTTCTTTTGTCAGCAGTGATCTCAGACTCGACTCTCTGTCCAGACTTGGCTCTCTGCCCCGATAGGAGAGACTCAAGTCGCTCCGACTTAGAAAAAGATTCCTGGGGAGACTTCAGGCGACTTGCATTGACTTCTATTACAGTCAAGTCGCGATGAGTCGCCCCGCAAGTCGGACTCCATTAACTGCACTGAAAATCGCTGTAATGCCTGATGGAGATGGGGGGGGGGGGTGAATCGAGATTGGGATTTTATTACAATTAATTGTGCAGCTCTACTACATCCAGGACCCGATCAAAGCCAATTTCTTTGGGTCTCCGGCCAGCCGGCGGATGTGTCGGCTGGTCACTCGGGCCTCCTGGTGGGCAGCTGCAGGCGTCACCCTGGTACAACCACTTGAAGCCAGGTGACATACAGGTACGTGATTTGGCCACAAGTGGTTAAATACCTCTTTAAGGCTGGCAATACATTATTCAATTTTCTCCTACAACTCACCTTTAGATTTACCAAAACTATATAATATGAGGTCACAACTAAACACCTTCATATTTGTATGCAATCAGGGTGGCCATTGCACTACATAAATACAAAAATACTGTGCATGTGAAAAGATTAATCAGTGAAAAAAAGCTGCACATCATCGCTAGACCTTGAACTCCCATAGACAAATTGTGGACTTATTACAATATAAGGCCAAAGCGGCACTTCAATTTTGCTGCAAAATAGGCTACAAGTCTGGCGATAAATGTGGGAAGACTGCTAGATCAGTGAGGGACCACAAGCTTACCAGGGATATCCCCCAAATAATGTCCTTAACTCCTTCAGATTTGCGCTATAGCCAAAGTACAGCTCCAGCGCGGATTTGAATTTCCGGGACGGCGTGGGCATGCCCGCGGGTTGGGCGGACTCGATGTCCACTCAAGACCCCGCGATCGCCTGACAGAGCTGCGGAATGGGGAACCACCGATGTAAACACGGCGGTTCTCCGTTCTGTGACAGGCGGCATGACAGATCTACTGATCCCTGTCACTGGAATCAGTGAGATCTGTTCTGTCCTGGCCAGCCCATCCCCCCCACAGTTAGAACACACCCAGGGAACACAGTTAACCCCTTCCCTGCCCTCTGCAGGTTAACCCCTTCCCTGCCAATGACATTTATACAGTAATCAGTGGATATTTACATTTCTGATCGCTGTATAAATGTCATTGGTCCCAAGAAAGTGTCAAAAATGTCTGACATGTCCGCTGCAATATCGCAGTCCCCCCGATAAAAATCACAGATCACCGCCATTACTAATAAAAAAAAAAAAATAATAATAAAAACGCTATAAATCAATTCCCATAGTTTGTAGACACGATAACGTTTGCGCAAACCAATCAATAAACGCCGATTGCGATTTTTTTTATTATATTCTCCCTTATATGAGGGAGAATATATATCGGCCAAAGCTGATGAATAATTTTTTTTTTGGATATTTATTATAGCAAAAAGAAAGAAATTTTTTTTTTTCTACAAAATTGGCGCTTTTTTTTTGTTTATAGCGGCGATCAGAAATGACTCAGAGGGAATCAAATACCACCAAAAGAAAGCTCTATTTGTGTGGGACAGCGCTCAAAGCTGAAAATTGGTCTGGGCAGCAAAGGGGTTTAAGTGCCCAGTAAGCAAGTGATTAAAAGGCCTCAAAGCTGTTCTGCCTAAACAGATTGCACAAGAATTCAGAAACTCTCTCTATAATCTTCCAGATGGGGCACCTTCTCAGGCTTCAATAAAGGACTACATTTTCCTCATCCCAGCTCCCTACTGACACGCGGGAAGAATTAGAGTCCCCCATTACATTAGAGCAGTGGTTCTCAACTCAGGTCCTCGGGACCCACTAACAGGTCAGGTTTGCAGGATAACTGAAATACATAACAGGTGATCTCGTTTGCTGTTCAGTGATTGCAGTATTCTAGTCTGCATCTCCCCAAGGCAATACTTAAAATCTGGCCTGTTAGTGGGTCCCGAGGACCGGAGTTGAGAACCACTGCATTAGAGGAATTACAGCAGGCAGTCGGTGGAATGAAACCAGAGAAGGCCCCCGGTCCTGATGGTTTCACTCTACAATACTATCAGATACTTCTCCTGGGCCCTTACATGGTGAAACTGTTTAACACACTAAAGCCTCGTACACACGGGACGACGATCGTATACAACAGGTCATATGAACGACCGTTGTATGCAAAATCAATCGTTCGTATGCGCAATTAGAACAGCCGACATACGACAGTCGTACAAGGGGAGTTGTATGAGCAGACTAGAAAACTTGGTCGTACCAACAAGCGGTCATACGACCGTTGTATCGTGTGTACAGAGCAGTTGGTACAACAAGTTGTATTGTGCAAAACACGCAAGCGCCGAAGTCAGGAACTGCTGGATGCTAATTACATGCACCTGAACGTTCTTCTGTGGTCGTACGATCGTGTAGTGCAGTCAGTATGCAAGTTACATTATCCAACATACGATTTGAGACGATCGTCGTCCCGTGTGTACGAGACTTTCGTTTGGATATGGATTTCCCTAGGGCAATGGTTCTCAACTCCGGTCCTCGAGACCCACCAAGAGGCCAGATTTTAAGTATTACCTTGAGGAGATGCAGACTAGAACACTGCAATCACTGAGCAGCAAATTATATCACCTGTGATGTATTTCAGTTATCCTGCAAACCTGGCCTGTTAGTGGGTCCTGAGGACAGTAGTTGAGAACCACTGAACTAGAGGCACTCTGAAAGCTCAGATATCAGTCATCCATAAAGAAGTTAAGGACTCGTCCTCCTGTGGTAGCTAAAGACCTATTTCTCTCCTAAACATGGACCTAAAGCTCTTCACAAAGATTCTAGCAAAGCGATTAGTACAAGGAATAGTTCACCTAGACCAAGTGGGCTTCATCCCCTCGAGGGAAGCTAGGGATAACACCACCAAAGTACTTCATTTAATCCACTCACCCTCCACAACTCATACGCCCTGCGTCTTTCTTAGCATGGACGCCGAGAAAGCGTTTTATGGTGTTAGCTGGACATTTATGATCTCGGTACTCAGGCATATAGGCTTAGGAGACAACACTGGATTACCAAATTTTACTCCAAACAGACAGCCCAAGTTAAAGCCAATGGTGTCCTTTCAGACCCCTTTTCCATCACCAATAGAACCAGGCAGGGGTGGCGCTTTCTCCCCTTCTTTTTCCCGTCCCTGGAACCCTCTCTGCAAAATTTGCTTAAACTTGGATATTACGGGAATAACAGCTGGTAAACTTCAACACAAAATATCAGCGTACGCTGATGACCTTCTCTTTTCCTTAACTAGTTCCCGACCGCGTGCCATCTTTTCACGGCGGCAGTCGGGATGCTGAGCGCGAATCGCCGTAAAAAGACGGCGATCTGCGAACAGCTGCTAGGGGGCGCGCGCCGCTGAGGAGTGTGCCCGCAGCTCGGGCGGACCCGATGTCTGCCGGCGAGCCGCGATGAGCGGCCACAGGGAAAGAACGGGGAACCGCCGATGTAAACACGCTGGTTCCCCATTCTGTTAGTGCGGGCATGAGAGATCTACTGATCCCTGTCACTGGGATCAGTTAGATCTCTCATGCCCATGGTAGCCCAACCCCCCCACAGTAAGAACACACCCAGGGAACACGATTAACCCCTAGCTCTCCCCCCTGCAGGTTAACCCCTTCACTGCCAATGACATTTATACAGTAATCAGTGGACATTTAAATTTCTGATCGCTGAATAAATGTCATTGGTCCCAAAAAAAGTGTCAAAAATATCCATGTCCGCTGCAATATCGCAGTACCTCTAAAAATTGCAGATCGCCGCCATTACCAGTAAAAAATAAAAACCCCAGAAATGAATTATCCGTAAACGCGGCCACTTTTGCGCAAACCAATCAATAAACGCCAATTGTGATTTTTTTTTTATCATAAATATGAGGAAGAATATAAATCGGCCAAAACCGGTGAAAAAAAATGTTTTTTTATATTTTTTTTTTTGGACTTGAATTTTAGCAAAAAGTAAGAAATTTGTTGTTTTTTTTTTTTGCAAAATTGTCGCTCTTCTTTTGTTTATAGCGGCGATCAGAAATGACGCAGAGGCGATCAAATACCACCAAAAGAAAGCTCTATTTGTGGGAAAAAAAGGACGCAAATTTTGTTTGGGTACGTCACACGACCGCGCAATTGTCACGACCATGCATCGCCGAATCGCAAAAAGTGCTCTGGTCCTAAAGCTGGAAAACCTTCCAGTTGGTAAGTGGTTAACCAACCCTACAGTATCACTTCCTAATCTTCGAGAATTTGAGATACATGGAGCACTCTCCAGTTTGAAGATAAATTTCGACAAGTCGGCGGCTATGGGATTCAAGGTAGACCCCACCCTCTTAACGCGGTGGGACATATTCGTCAAGCTTGTTTGACCCTTCATAATAAAGGGTCCAGGCTCTCTGCTAAGAGTCCACCCTATGGTGGTGGTGGCGGTGTGTTCACTTGGTGAAGGGATTGGATAACCTTATCCACACTTGAATCATGGAGTTTGCCATTTGACCATTATGGTCCATTTGAGAGACTGATTTTTCTGGACTGTTTATTTATCTATAATTTTTTTTCAGTATTTTTAATATCAATCACTGTACCGCAACACTTTTATTTTGTTCCTTGCAGTACATTAGACGTTTGCTTGTTTAGTTTAGTTTTTTACATAAATTAGTTTAGTTAGATTTGTTTCATTCGTTTCCGGAATTTGTTTAGTTAATTCTTTTTTTTAATCAAGTTCGAATCGTTTTCAAATTCGAACAGTTCTCAAATTCAAATAGTTTTCCAATTTCCAAAGGAGAATGGGGTGGAGTGGAAAGTGGAGGAATAGAATGGAAAAAGATAGAATACAATAGAGGGGAATAGAACAGAAAATGAAAGAATATAATGTGGTGGAGGGGAACAGAGCCGTTTTACTCTGCTGTATTCTATTCTTTTTCTGTTATATTCTTTTCTAGTCTGTTTTTTTTTCTGTCCTATTCCTTTGTTTTCTATTCTATTTAAAAATTGGAAAACTTTTTGAATTTGAAAACTATTCAAATTCGAAAATGATTAGAATTTGAATTTCGTCCGAATTTTTTTTTTCGTTATATTTTGGATTTGTTTAAATTCAGTACTATTGTAATTCGGAAACATCCGAATTTCTGAAAAACGAAAATTTGTCCGGATTTTAATTTGGAATGAAACAAACTGCACACATCTACACTACATAGTTGGAAGGTAAATCTAAAGGAAATTGAAAAAGAAAATTGTATATCCGGTTCCCGACTGGCTTGCGTACATTTACTGCTACAGAGTGGCTGGATAGTGCGAATCACCGTCTATAAACATCGGTGCGGGCAGGAGCGTCCCGCCGGCGTACTCTTGTGTCCGCCACACTCTCCAGCAGTATGGCCGTGGGTTGGGCGGACTTGATGTCTGCCGGCGAGCCGCGATTGCCTGGCACAGAAGAAAAACGGGGAACCGCCGATGTGAACACGGCGGTTCCCCGCTGGCAGGCGGCATGTAAGAGATCTACTGATCCCTGTCACTGGGTTCAGTTAGATCTCTTATGCCCCTGGCAACCCAGCCCCCTCAGAACACGCCCAGGGAACACAGTTAACCGCTAGATCGCCCCCTGCAGGTTAACCCCTTCCCTGCAACTGACATACAGTAATCAGTGGATATTTACATTTCTGATCGCTGTATAAATGTCATTGGTCCCAAAAAAAGTGTCAAAAATGTCCGCCCCAATATCAGAGTTCAGATAAAATCACAGATCGCCGCCATTACTAGTTAAAAAAAAGTAAAACCGCCATAAATTAATGGTTTGTAAACGCTGCAACTTTTGCGCTAACCAAACAATAAAAGCTGGTCGCAATTTATTTTACCACAAATATGAGGAAGAAGATAAATCGGCCAAAACTGATTAATACATTTGTTTTTTTATATATTTTTTTGGATTTATATTATAGCAAAAAGTAAAAAATATTTTTTTTAAAAATTGTCGCTATTTTTTTGTTGATAGCGGTGTTTAGACGTGACGCAGAGGGGATCAAATACCACCAAAAGAAAGCTCTATTTGTGGGGAAAAAAGGGACGCAAATTTAGTCTGGGTACAATGTCACACGACTGCGCAATTGTCAGTTAAAATGATGCAGCGCCGAATCACAAAAAGTGCTCTGGTCCTACAGTGGGAAATCCTTCCGGGGCTGAAGTGGTTAATGTATGGCCAGCTTAAGTCCTGTGTGCATGAAGCCTAATCCACATTGGGAGAGGAGAAGCTCACAGTGTGCAGTGCAATCAGAGGAAGTAATTTCAATGCAGGAGAGGAGCGGCTACAACTGTGCAAGACTGAAAGGAAGGCCGGAGTTCAGCTTTAACTTTGCTCATTACATAAAACCAATCACTAAAGCAAAAAAAGTTTAATACCTTCCGCATCCACCAAACTTCACCCATAAAAAAAGACAAACATCCAGAATGGGGGAAACAAAGAATAAGACATACGCTCTGCAGTCTACAAGTACAGTATATAAATATTAAATTGTACAACTTTGTACATTAAAAAAAAAGGATCACAGTTCTGCCATATACACAAATAAAATCCGATATAATTTAAGGTGTAGAGCAGCGGATGCTCAGTCAGCAACAGCCGCGGTCCGCCACAAAAGGATCTGACCGTTAATGTGGGATGGGGTGCCCACTCATCCGATTCACAGCTGACCGCTTTGTATTTCAGAGGTAGGTTCACCATCAATGAAGAGATTTCCAATGTTAAGAAAAAAGGCTGAATGAATGCTGCAAGGATGACGGAAATCCTGTCAACGGAAGCCAAGTATACAGCCAGTCGCCATACAATCACAGGCTGAAGGAAGAGGAAAAGTCGGATGAAATCTACAAACATGCATTCCTTGCTGGTCACTGTAAGGGACTGGTCTGTGATGGAGGGTGCGTCTTGTGTACGGTGGCCCATTCAATTCAATGGGTTGCTCTTCGCGAGAGAAACGCACAAAAGAAGTCCCTGGCCCTTTTGCAAAATGAAATGCATGGTGCCGTTTTGGTGTGCGCTTTAGCAGATGCATGGGGGTGCCCTTAAGGGTTAATAGGTATCTCATTTCTGCGCGTGTCAGGAAAGCGTGCGATTTTGCACGTTCCCAACTTACACATAGGGGTTAATTTATTAAACCAAAAGAAAAGATGGCGCTCCGAACTAATGAATTATCCTAAAACCACATCTTTATTCATAAAAAGTGGTATTAGGGTGGCACAGTGGTGTAGTGGATAGCACTTTCACCTGGCAACAAAAGGGTCGCTGGTTCGAATCCCAACCACGACACTACCTGCCTGGAGTTTGCATGTTCTCCCTGTGCCTGCATGGGTTTCCTCCGGGGCCACCGGTTTCCTCCCACACCCATGCTGGTAGGTTAGTTGGAATCTGTCTAAATTGGCCCTAGTATATGTATGAATGTGAGTTAGGGACCTTAGATTGTAAGCTCCTTGAGGGTAGGGACTGATGTGAATGCACAATGCATATGTAAAGTGCTGCGTAAATTGACGACGCTATATAAGTACCTGAATTTAATAAAATAAATATTCACAAAATGACAGTTGCATGATAGTTCATCACATAACACAGCATTGTCCAATAGACGGCACATCTGAACTTGTGACAGGAGAAAGCGCGGATCCAATAGGCCTTTTCCCCTGAGTCCTTGCAACTGTCATTTTGTGAGTATAACACCACTTTTTATTAATAAAGCTGTCATTTTAGGATAATCTACAAAGTTTGTGCGCCTTTTTTTTTTTTAGTGGTTTACTATATCAAGACTCCCCCAGTCTTACGAGGGCAGCAAGACGCGATGTATCCATGCAAGCCAGAATGGAATTCTAGCTAATGATTATTACTGGGACCACTCTCAAGTGCAGGAGATTTTGTGTTTGTGACCGTTTCCATTATTGATTTACTAAATCTGGAGAGTGCAGAAGCTGGTGCAGCCGTGCATGGTAACCAATCAGGTTCTAATTTCAGTTTGTACAATGACGCTTTGACAATAAAACCTGGAAGCTGATTGGTTTCTATACAGAGCTGCACCAGATTTTGCACGCTCCGGTTTTATTAAATCAACCCGTGTGTCAACATGACTTAAGACAATGCTGTGTTTGGCTCCATGCTGAACTTCCAGGCAAACAGCTAAAGGCACAGAGATGAAATACATCTATAGGAGCAGCCAAATTACTTCTATTTATGTCCATCCAGTCCTGAGATCCAAACAGCCCTGCTACGTTGGTAACCTGACCTCTTCCACTTAAAATGGTTATAAAGCCTAAACATTTTTTACCTTCTTCAATTAAAGCAGAGTTCCACCCAAAAGTGGAACTTCCACTTATCTGTCTCCTTCCCCGCCCCCAGCCAGGGGCAAGGTATGTCAGAAGTCTGACCCCCTCCTCCTCCCTCCCTACTGTCGGACCAGTAGGAGAGCACAGCCACACTTCGCGTAGTAGGGACGTGGCCATGAGGCCGAAAAGCTTCACTGCTGGGTTCCCTTACCGGCAATGGCGCAGTGACAGCCGATTGAAACATCAGCTGTGGTGCCGACTTCGCTGGACTCCAGGACAGATAGTGTCCTATTATTAAAAGCCAGCAGCTACAGTATGTGTAGCTGCTGACTTAATTTTTTGAGGGAAAGGTAGAACTCCGCTTTAAGGTATAAAATATTTAGGTATCAGTATCCCCTTTTACTTTCCTGAGCCCTCATTCGATCCAGCATTGTGCCCGTCTGCAGCTCTTCTCTCCCCTCGTGGTCTCTTGGGCTGTCAATCAACACCAGTGGCAGGGGGGCAGGGCAGAGTGCTGGCGCCTGTGGCAATAGACGCAGAGAGCGAGCCTGCATGAGTGCCCCTATAGAAAACACCTTTCTATGGGGGTACGCAGTGGAGGGGAGGAGCCAGGAGCACTGTCAGGGGACCTGAGAAGGAGGTTCATTGCACTTTTTTTTTTTAATAGCATTTACAACCACTTTAATTTAAAAGCTAAAACCCTTCCTTGGTTCCTGCTTTTCCACATTATTAACATGATCAAATGTTTAAATAAAAACTTTCCATTATATACCTAATTTTAGATTCAGCGATATCATCACCGGCTCGCTGTACTCCTCTATGCAATGCAGACAGATCATGGCTGGTGGGAGGGGCTACACAAAGCTTCCTGAATACATCACAGCCTCAGTGCTAATGCATGTAGTCTGCTGTTTTTTGGGAGGAGTTATGTACACATTAAAATGCCTTGATTGGTTGATGTCAGTCTGGAGGAGGTTCCTAGGCAGACTTCATTTGCATTCTTCCTAGGTAATCCATTTCAAGTGGTCCTAAAGTCTCATGTTTTTTTTTTTACCTTCATGCATTCCATGCTTGAAGGTTAAAAAAAAACAAAAAAAAAACAACTCTGTGCAGCAGCACCAACCCCCCCCCCCCCCCCCTCCCCAATACTTACCTGAGGTCCATTGCAATCCAGCAAAGTGCATGAGACTCTACCTCATTAGCTGAGACAGCAGCTGTCAATCACAGCCAGTGAGTCAATGAGGAGTGAGAGAGGGGGCCGAGACGTAGCTCTGTGTGTAACACACAGAGTGCCCATTTCATGTCACTTGCTCTGGGGCACTCAGCAGGAAGGAGGGGCCAAAAGTGCTGACGAGGGAGCCAAAATGAAGAGGATTAGGGCTGCTCTGTGCAAAACCACTGCACAGAGCAGGTTAGTATGACATGTTTGTTAATTTAAAAATTAAAAAAAACAAAAACGCCTTTAATATTACTTTCAGTCCAGGAGCCGGTACAACCGTGCAGGACAAAA
Source organism: Glandirana rugosa (assembly GCA_018402905.1). NCBI lineage: Eukaryota > Metazoa > Chordata > Amphibia > Anura > Ranidae > Glandirana > Glandirana rugosa. The sequence continues at coordinate 1,066,772 of BLSH010348868.1, forward strand.
ATGGAAGACTAGAAGAATTAGGCAACACAGCTAGTTCACCTCCCTCCCACCATCCACAACTGGATAGCAAAGGAGCAGAAACAGACTGAGGAGGTCAGCCCTCTGCTCTCCTGCTGTCAGCGCACCTGATTGGCCCTGACTGATGCCTATCCTTCTCCCAGTCTGACTGCCGCTTTACACATGATTACAGGAGGCTGGAAGTTCAATTCATGGACCTTACAGTTTGCATTTAAAATTACGTTTTTTTTTTAGATCATCAGATTTAGCCTTTTTATTGATGACGTTGGGCTCAGGTTGTACCATTTTACTTTCAGATTGAGTGGGAAAGGCTAAACCTCTGCTGGGTTTTTAATGCTTTCCAAGGCTTCATTAGGAAGTTTCAGTCTTGGTGACAACTGTTTTACTAGACAGGACGCAAGAGAAAAATCTGTATTGGGGATACAGAAAGCAATAAAAAGTTAAGAGGTTTAAGGCCTTGTGCATGAAAAATGTTGCTGCTAAGGGAACTTGGCATTTATTTATGCCCCCAATGTGATTTAATGTGGCCTTGCACACGTGGGAGCTTATGTATATATTTGCATAAAGTGTTTAGGGGCATTTAAAAAAAAACCCCAAACCTGCATTCAGCACGTTTACCCCCAGATACCCATAGAGCAGAGCAGGGTCTGGCCATGTCTGCATAAACCAAGCAGACATAGGCCTGTCACCAGTTCTGATCAGCAGATGCCCACCTCTGCAGACAAGGGGCGCATGTAGAAGAAGAAAAAAAACAAGCTGTTCCGCTTTGACCAATATTGAATAACTCCCACAAATGGCATCATCCTGTCCTGCCTAGTTGCTAAGGCTCCATTCACACTTGTATGACTCCAAAGCTGCGCAGGCTTTGGAGTGCAACTTTGGATGAGTGCAACTTGAATACGACTTTGGCCAGTGATAATGGACAACTGTTGCATTGTATAACATTCAGGTACGACTTTCATGCAACTTTTGAGGGTTAACATTGACGTCTATGGCTCTCAAGTTGGATGAAAGTCACAACAAAGTAGTGCATGAACAACTTTGAAGTCGCTGCAACTTTAAGTCGCACATACAGTATATGAATAGTTATCATTGGAAAACATGGGGGGACGACTTGTCATGTGACTTTGATGTCCAAAGTTGCATGTAAAGTCATACGAGTGTGAATGATTTACTAAAACTGGAGTGTGCAAAATCTGCTGTAGCTGTGCAATCAGCTTCTAACATCAGCTCATTCAATTAAGCTCTGGCAAAAACTAAACCTGGAAGCTGCCTGGCTACCATGCAGAGCTGCACTCTCCAGTTTTAGTAAATCAACCCCACCTGGTCAATTCAAACCCCTCACATCTCTCCCCACCCCCCCAGTCACAATAACTCCAAGCTCTGCAAAATGCTGCAGTGGAGGAGATGATGAACAGTGAAGTGTGTGTGTGTGTGGGGTTTGACAGCTCACTCCAGTGATAGTTGGGGTGAGCAGTAATGACTGGGAGTTTCTTAGCAACATCCTAGCAACAAGGCAGGAAGGGATGAGAAAGAGCAAGTGAGGGGTTTGAACAAGAGAAAGTCTACTCCTGGGATGGTGACGGTGAGCCGTAACAACTAAGCCTCAGTTAGCAACATCCTGGGAGTTTTTCAATCAGGCTTCAGGGGATATGCAAATATTCTACACCGATAGCAAGGACATTTACCTTTCATCAAAGCTGCAATTTGTTTTTATCTACAGGCATCCCTTATCTGCACAGGAAGTTTTTTTGGTAAAAGTGAACTTATCTTTTAAACTGTACAGAAATGAGGCCCTCTAAGTTCAAGCCCATCAGTCTGCCCAGCAAGGAATACATACGCTCATATCATTCATACTGAAATTTCAGGATAGTCATCCTTTGTGCCATCTCCAGAATACTCCACTCCAGCAGAAGCTTCTCCAGTTTTCTGGGAAAGAATACGTAGAAAATCCTATACTGATATACCAAATCCTCGGGGGATTCAGCAGACACCATAGCGGAAAGCAGCCTTTTGTGCGCTACTGTGTAAAAGTAGAAAGCATAATACATAGTGCAAAGTCAACACTTTCCACAGACAGATGGGGAAGAGGGGGTCGCAGTTCTCTCTGCTCCAGAATACTCCTATGGTTGGGGGGGGGGGGGGGAAGAGATGAACGGAGGAGGAAGCTGTGACTGTAGCACCGCATTAACACTTCCTTGTATCCTATGGATGGCGGGGTCCATTGTTTACTCAAGGTCCTGCAGGTTGATTGTGCTTCCTGTAAATTGTGAACTGTCTGAGGCGGCGTCATCCTCGGTGGAGGCGTGAGGCTCCTAAGACAAAAACAAGACATAAAAACACTTTTTTTAAAAACTGCTACTAAATGTTTACAGAGTCAAAATGCTTTGGTGACAGAAACTGTGATACCTGCAGGATGTGCACTGGTAGATCGACGGTGAGCTGAGCATGCGCTGCTGGAGACTGATCACTCAGCTGGAAAGGCAGATCGCTGTCCCCAGAAGGATCGTCCTATCGAAATAGGAAGACATTGCACATTATGGCTTCATTACCCACATGTCTGGGGACAGATTTTTCCAGTAAAATTGCAAGTAACTTGGTCTGAGAGTGTTTTGGAAGACCAGCAAACTTTTTTTTTATAAATTATGACTTAAACAAGTGATATCTTGATACACAAGTAGCGTCACAACTGAGTATAAGAGAGAAGAGAGGCGCCTCTAAGTGTAGCAATATGGTTACATTTAATGAAGGTACAACATTTAGCAAGTCACATGGTTGCTGAGTAAAACAGGCACATCCAAGTAGGCAGGCATCCGGGGTAAAGCTGTCCACATAGATCGTCCTCCGCACCGCCATTGGTATCATCCCTTCCACGCTGCACTCCACAAGCGTTTGAGCCCAGGTTCACACTGTAGCGATAGGGGAACCAGTACGATTCCAGCGCCAGGTTCCCGCATCACATCTCGCCCGCAGACAATTCACGCTGCCCTCTGTAAACCATTGCGGGAGTCAATACAATGTTAATGAGACCCCCAGATCGGGTCACAGATCGCAGTGCAAACTGTGGATTCGGACAGGAATTGGATTGCATGAGTGTGAGAACCCCCCTGCGATCCGATTCCAGTGTGGGGGAAAGGAAAAAAAAAAAAAAAAAAAAAAAAAAAGTACTGGGACCTTTTTTTTCTGTGAATATAATGCAAATTCATCCATACAACTGTATGACTGAACTCGCATCGCAGACATCGCATGTGATCGGCGCCTGAGGTGCGGATCACATGCACTGTCTGAGATCCCTATAGCGTGAACCTTGGCTCAAGCCTCGCTTTCAGATCGCTCTACTGCCGGGTAGTCTTCCCGGTCACCATTGCAGACTGACAGCGGTGAGAGCTGGCAGTGTGGAGGACGGTCTATGTGGACGGTCTATGTGGACAGCCTACCCCCCCCAAAAAAAAAAAAAAAAAAGGGGTCAAAATGGTCCAACATGTCGGCCGCAACATCACAGATCGCAGCCATTACTAGTAACATATAGAAAAAAAAAAAAAAAAAACACACACCATAAATTAATTCTCATAATTCGTAAGCGCTGCAACTTTTGCGCAAACCAATCAGACGCCGATTGCGATTTTTTTTTTTACCAAAAATATGAGGAAGAATATAAAAATCGGCCATAAATTTTTTTATATTTTTTCTGAATTTGTATTTTTAGCAAAAAAGTAAAAATATTGTTTTTTTTTTTTTTTGCAAAATTGTCGCTATTTTTTTTGTTTATAGCGGTGATCAGAAATGACGCAGAGGAGATCAAATACCACCAAAAGAAAGCTCTATTTGTGGGGAAAAAAAAAGGCGCAAATTTCGTTGGGGTACAACGTCTCACAACCGCGCAATTGTCAGTTAAAGCGAAGCAGTGCCGAATCGCAAAAAGTGCTGTGGTCCTAAACTGGGAAATCTTTCCTGGGCTGAAGCGGTTAAGTGACAAATGCGCGGTCGTGCGACGTAGTACTCAAACAAAATTGATGTCTTTTTTCCCACAAATAGAGCTTATTTTGGCGGTATTTGATCACCTCTGTTTATAGCGTAAAAAAAATAACTAGGGTTGTCCCGATACCGATACTAGTATTGGTACCGATACCGAGCATTTGCACGAGTACTTGTACTCGTGCAAATGCTCCTGATGCCTCATCCGATACACAGTAGTAGCACAGAGGACACAGAGGGGAGGATAGAGGGACACTCAGGGATGATCGGTGCAGCGGTGGGGGAAATTACAATCAGCGATCTCCCCTCCGCGGCATTCAGCTGCTTCATTGAAAGCTGCACAGGGAGAGTGTTCCTGTATCCTCCTCTGTGCTACTCCGGCCCCCCTCCTCCTCCAGTTCTTGTGTCAAGCTCTGTGTTCTCCTCTGGGGGGG
>BLSH010348868.1:1160949-1168449 GCA_018402905.1 Glandirana rugosa
GTGTCAAGTGTGACGGTTTCAATTACTGTGGGGGTCTAACCAAGTGTCTAGCGTCGCGCTTGACACCTAAGTCTGTCATTACCCTAGCGTACCCACTCCTGTAGGTACGCTAGGCTAAGGTCGCACCTCCCTTTTGTTCAGAGACGTGGAAAAAGACGCGATTAGGTTACGCTCAAGTCGGTATGTTTGTAATACCGACTTGAGCGTACCGTGTCCGTCGCGTACACTAGCCGTGGACGCCACGCCCACGCTTAGTGTACGCTCCAGATTCTAGCGTCTCCAATCGGGAGAGATCGGCCAGAAGAGAAAATGATCAGTTATCAAAGCGAGTGTGGTCACTATAAAGGAGATTGCACGATCGCAGTGTTTTCTGTATAATCAGCTTTTGCAATAATAATAAATGGTCACTATAAGCCCAGGTTCACACCTCTGCGATCTTAGACCTCGCATGTGATTCGCACCCGCACCGCAGGTGCCGATCACATGCGCTGCCTGTGCCATGCGAGTTCAGCCATAATGTTTGTATGGCTGAACTCGCATTGGATTAGCGCAGAAAAAGGTGCAGAGACTTGTTTTCCCTCCACGCTGGAATCGGATCGCATGGATGTCCTCACCCATGCGATCCCATTACTGTCTGAATCCACAGTTCGCGCTGCGATCTGTGAACCAATCTGGGGGTGTCATTAACTTTGGCAGTGTGAACTGTGGATTCGGACAGGAATCGGATCGCCTGCCTGCGGGAGACATGCAATGCGGGTACCGGCGCTGGAATCATGCCGGTTCCCGCATCGCACAAGTGTGACCCTGGGCTAAAGGAGGTTGCACGATCGCATTGTTTTCTGTATAATCAGCTTTTGCAATAATAATAAAAATACAAAACAGATTGTTACAAGTACAGCTAGCTTTTGTAATGATATTGATAATATTTATAATAATAATGATAATATTTAAAATAATAAAGATTTTTTTTAATGTATAGCCAGTTGCTGACCGCCCTATAGCACATTTACTGCAACAGGGCGGTCGTTCTGTGCAGAATCATGTACAGCATATATGCGTGATTCTGCACCTCCAGGTGGGGGGGGGGGAGAGACACGCGTGCCGCCATTTTGCCGCTTCTGCTGTGATTAGTCACAGCAGAAGCTGATCAGCGGGTCTCGGCCAATGGATGACCGCCGGCACCCTCTGATCGGCGACAAGAGGCACAGGGAGGAGCTCTCCATATGTAAACAATACAAAGCTCCATCCTGTCAGTGGGGATGTGAGATTTTGTTTCCCTGCGAAAGCACCACACTGTACACATAAACACCGGCTAGGCACACAGTTTAACCCTTTGATCGCCCTAGAATGTTAACCCCTTCTCAGCCAGTGTCATTAGTACAGTGACAGTGCATATTTTTAGCACCGATCGCTGTATTAGTGTCACTGGTCTCCAAAAAGTGTCAAAAGTGTCACTTAGTGGCCGATTTGTCCGCTGCAATTTTGCAGTCCCACTATAAGTCGCTGATCATCGCCATTACTAGTATAAAAAAAATATTTAAAAAAAATTCCAGTATTATACCATAGTTTGTAGACGCGATAACTTTTGGGCAAACCAATCAATAAACGCTTATTTTGATTTTTTTTTTTTACCAAAAATACTAAGCAGAATAAATATTGGCCTAAATTTATGAAGAAATTTCATTTTTTACGTTTTTTTTTTTATTGGATATGCTTAATAGCAGAAAGTAAAAAAAGTATGTTTTTTTTTTTCAAAAATGTCGGTCTTTCTTTTGATTATAGCGCAAAAAATAAAAAAACGCAGAGGTGATCAAATATCACCAAAAATTGCTTAATTGTCAGTTAAAGTAATGCAGTGCCATATCGCAATGGCCTGATCATGAAGGGGGGTAAATCTTCCAGAGGTCAAGTAGATAGCCAGCTTTTGTAGTAGTAGTAGTAATAATAACATTAATAAAACAGACTGTTATGTGCAAAACTAGCTTTTATAATAATAATAATAATACTGATGTATTATTGTACATGTATAACAAGCTTTCACAATAATAATAATAATCATAAAACTGATATTTAATGTATAACTAGTTTTTGTAGTAATAATAATAATCATAATAATGATAAAACAGATTGTCATATGTATAACTAGCTTTTGTAGTAATATTATTATTATTGTGAAAGCCATATATATATGTAACAATCTCTTTTATTATTATTATTAGTATTATTATTAATAATAATAATAATAATAATAATAATAATAATAACAATAATAAAAGAGATTGTTACATATATAACCAGCTTTCGCAATAATAATAATAAGAAGAAGAATAAAACAGATTGTTACATACATAGCTTTTGCAATAATAATAATACTAATAATACTGATTGTTACATGTATAACAAGATTTTATAATAATAATAATAAAAAACAGATTGTTATGTGCATAGCTAGCTTTAATAATAATAATACTGATTGTTACATGTATAACAAGCTTTTGCAATAATAACAATAATCATAAAACTGATTTTTAATGTATAACCATATTTTTCTAGTGATAATAATAACGATAATAATGATAATAATGATAAAACAGATTGTCATATGTATAACCAGCTTTTGAAATAATAATAACAATAATAATAAAACAGATTGTTACATACATAGATAGTTTTTGCAATAATAATAATATTAAAAATACTGATTGTTACATGTATAACAAGATTTTGTAATAATAATAATAATAATAAACAGATTGTTAAGTGCATAGCTAGCTTTAATAATAATAATAATAAAAATAATAATTGTTACATGTATAACAAGCTTTTGCAATAATAATAATAATAATCATAAAACTGATTTTAATGTATAACCAGTTTTTGTAGTAATAATATTAATTATAATAATGATAAAACAGATTGTCATATGTATAACTAGCTTTTGTAATATTATTATTATTATTGTGAAAGCTTGTTATACATGTAACAATCTTTTTTATTATTATTATTATTATTAATAATAATAATAATAATAATAATAGAGATTGTTACATATATAACCAGCTTTCACAATAATAATAATAATAGAGATTGTTACATATATAACCAGCTTTCACAATAATAATAATAATAATAGAGATTGTTACATATATAACCAGCTTTCACAATAATAATAATGATAAACATAGTGTTATATGTACAACTAGCTTTCCTAATACTAATATTAATAATAACAAAATAGTTTTTTTTAATGTATAGCCGGTTGCCAACCGCCCTATCACAGATTTTAGCGAGCTTTTGTAGTAATAATAATAGTAAAAAATATTGTTACATGTAAAAGTAGCTTTTGTAATAATACTACTACTAATAATAGTAATAACAATTGTTATATGTATAAATAATATATATAATGTAATAATTATGTAATAAATAATAATAATAATAATAACGATTGTTATATGTATAAATAATATATATAATGTAATAATTATGTAATAAATAATAATAATAATAACAATTGTTATATGTATAAATAGTATATATAATGTAATAATTATGTAATCAATAATAATAATAACGATTGTTATATGTATAAATAATATATATATAATGTAATAATTATGTAATAAATAATAATAATAACGATTGTTATATGTATAAATAATATATATAATGTAATAATTATGTAATAAATAATGATAATAATAACGATTGTTATATGTATAAATAATATATATAATGTAATAATTATGTAATAAATAATAATAATAATAACGATTGTTATATGTATAAATAATATATATAATGTAATAATTATGTAATAAATAATAATAATAATAACGATTGTTATATGTATAAATAATATATATAATGTCATAATTATGTAATAAATAATAATAGCAGCATTCCCATTGCTCTCCATACTGCCATGTGCAGCAGGTGCCTGTAGTCCCCCTCTCCTCCCAGCAGATGGCGCTGCCCCGTCACATTCCAGAGCCAGTGGGCGGAGCCTTTTCCCACGTGTTGGGCATTTAATTTAAAGGGACAACAACCCCGGAGAGCCTAAGAAAGTGACAGCCTTGGGGATCGCAGGAGGAGGGAGAGGAGAGGACTTTGAAGCATCTCAAGAGAGGGAGAGAGGCAGAGGACCGCAGCATCACCTGGGCACCTGCACTGTCCTCCTGGAGCAGGAAGGGGTGGCAGCAGGACCACACTGGCAGTTCTGCCCACATGTTTAATTTTGTTTGCAAGAAGCTGCAGAATTGATTAGACACAAGGGTTGTCCTGGATAGTTAGCAATCTCTGAGTGATGGCTGAAGAAGCAAATTGCATGCAGCTGTTCCAGCAGGGATGATAGGAGCAGTGTGTGCCAAGCTGAAATAGTTTCCCTCTTTGTGTGTAGTCTGGTACATGGGGTGGGGTGAGATGAAAGACAGAGGGATGTGGAGGTACAAGATATAATTATACACTGAGGAGGTTAGAGAAGACAGCCAAGCCCTTAATGTTATGCCAAGGAGGTGAATACCTGCTGCTGCTGTATGATGTGTCAGTGACAACCAGAGAGTAGAGGGTTGTCAGAGATCCCTGAGGCTCAGACACTGGGTGACTTGGGAGGGTGCAGACCATGCAAGACTGAAGATCTCCTCTCATCATCTCTTATCTGATCTTCCCCATCACCTGGGACTGAGAACCTGACATGCAGAAGATCACTCTTCATGTCCTCTCGGAGTGGATGGTCCTCCTATGGATGGTCCTCCTTGTGCACACAAACTCAGGTAAGACCTCCAACCTCTCCCTCACATCTAGCCTTCCTCAATTAAGGATCCTCCAGAGGTAACTAGAGGTTACTCTCTGACTCTGAGATGAGCTATCACTAACACCAATGGTCATTTCAGCTATCTGAAGGACATTCTTCCCACTAATCACCAGTGTGAGGAGGACATTCTTCTCATCGACCACTAATGTAAGGGGACATTCTTCCCACTGACCACCAATCTATAGGGGACATTCTTCCCACTGACCACCAATCTATAGGGGACATTCTTCCTACTGGCCACTAATGTAGGGGGAACATTCTTCCCACTGACCACAAATGTATAGGGGACATTCTTCCCACTGACCACCAATGAAAGGAGCATTCACCCCATTGACCATCAATGAAAGTGGGCACTTTCTTCACTGACCACCAATGTAAGAGGAACATTCTTCTTACTGAGCACCAATATAAGAGGGGCATTCTTCCCACTGGCCACCAATATAAGAGGGGCATTCTTTGCATTGACTATCAATTTAAGGGAGGCATTCTTCCCACTTACCACCAATGTAATAGGGACATTCTTCCCACTGGCCACCAATATAAGAGGGGCATTCTTCCCACTGGCCACCAGTATTAGAGGGGCATTCTTTGCATTGACTATCAATTTAAGGGAGGCATTCTTCCCACTGACCACCAATGTAATAGGGACATTCTTCCCACTGGCCACCAATATAAGGGGGACATTCTTCCCAATGACCACCAATGTAAGGGAGCATTTCTCCCCTGACCACCAATGAAAGGAGATATTCTTCCCACTGACCACCAATGTAAGGAGAAATTCTTCCCACTGATCACCAATGTAAGTAGCATTCTTCCTACTGACCAATAATGTATAGGGGACATTCTTCCCACTGACCACCAATGTAAGGTGGAAATTCATCCCACTGACCTCCTGTGTAAGGAGCATTCTTCCTACTGGCTACTAATATATAGGGGACATTGTTCCCACTGACCACCAATATAAGGGAAAATTCTTCCTAAAGACCTCTAGTGTAAGGGGCTTTTTCTCCCACAGACCACCATTGTAAGGAGGCACTTCTCCATAGAACACCAGTGTAAGGTGGACTTTCTTCTCATTGACAACCAATGTAGAAGAGCACTTCTCCACGGACCACCGATATAAGGGAGCACTACATTTTTCACTGTCTCTGTATCTTTTCTGGTTGGCCCTGGGCATCAATTACTCTAAGCATGCCACATTTGTTTTCTCTGTTTATTCTTTGACCTACTACGTGGGCCCCTTTCACATAAATGTTAGGATCTGGTTCACCTGTCAGTTTTTCAGGTGGACCTGATCAGAAGTCCATGTAAGTCCATAGGCAGGCGGATGCAAATAGACGTGCACAACCGTGAGCCACATGCTTGGGTGGCAGTTGCAGAGTCAACCCATAGATCCAACATGGGTCCAAGAAAACTCCAGCTTGTAAAAGCTGAATGGACACTAATGTGATAAGAATCTGCTCTGATGCTGCAGTGAATCTCTTCATAGATCCCCTGCCGATCGGACAGGATGGCGCCCATGTGATAGGGGCCTGACTGATAATGTCCCATTAGCTCTAGGTATATTTATTATTATGCAGCAGCCCACTATTGACAGTAGAGCAGTGGCTGCTTGACATGCAGGAGACAATACTACCGCCTCCTAAATGATCAAACTAGGATTTTCTATTTCCAAGCTTATGGCGTGCAGTTGCAGTGTAGCCCCATTCACTGGAATGGGTTATGTTTGGTGGCAGTACAGGGTGTCATTTTTGCATGTGTAAGACCATGAGCAGCTGTATATTATCATTAAGGTGGACGGCCAGGGGTGGTAAAACTGCAGTTCAACCGCCTGTTTTTACCATTCCCTGGCCCACCCCTATGAACAAGACCTGAGACCTGAAAGTTATTTCAAGGGTTCTTCAGCGATAATAAGGTTCAGAAAGGCTGCACTAACCTATTCCTCTGCAAAGGCAGCGGAGGAAGTGCCCTTTACTACCAAGTGAGCCACTGATGTGGGACAGAAGCAGGGCAAGACTTTTCTGACTTCACTGGTTGCATGCTTGTTTCATTGACTTGCTCAGCGTTAACAAGATAGATAGAGAGATAGATAGATGTGAATAGAATGAATAGATAGAGACAGTTAATAGATCGATAGATAATGAACAGATCAATAGATAAATAAATAAATAAATAGATAGATATCGGTAGATAGATAGATAGATAGATAGATAGATAAAGAATAGATAGAGACAGTAGATAGATCGATAGATAATGAATAGATAGATATATAATGAATAGATAGAGACAATAGATAGATCGATAGATAATGAATAGATCAATAGATAGATAAATAAATAGATAGATATGGGTAGACAGATAGATGATAGATAGATAGATAGATAGATAGATAGATAGATAGATAGATAGATAGATAGATAGATAGATAGATAGATAGATAATGAATAGATAGAGACAGTAGATAGATCGATAGATAATGAATAGATCAAGAGATAGATAAATAAATAGATAGATATGGGTAGATAGATAGATAGATAGATAGATAGATAGATAGATAGATAGATAGATAGATAGATAGATAGAGAATAGATAGAGGCAGTAGATAGATCGATAGATAATGAATAGATCAAGAGATAGCTAATAATAATAAATAGATATGGATAGATAGATAGATAGATAGATAGATA
>BLSH010348868.1:1199477-1209545 GCA_018402905.1 Glandirana rugosa
CATTAGATTCTAATTTACTATTAGCAGAGGAAACCATAATAACCCTAAAACAAACAACCGATGATACCATAAAGATAGATTCTGGAACTGAAAAAGAGCAAGAAGTAGTTGTCGATGGGACGATATAGGAAAAACTATCTTAACGGTCTAACACAGTGTATCAGGAGTCAAAGTGGAGTTAGACTATTTGACAGGGGAGCCCTATAACGTATTGGAGTAGGACACTACCGTCGATAGGTTCCGTTACATACGTAAGGATACTCAACCAAATTTTACTAAATAACAAGATTTCACTAGTGGTAGGAACTTATGTCACGGAACACTTTCATAAGCCGGGGGAACTTGTTGATTCTTCACAAAAAATTACAGTTTTATATCTTTATGTTTGAAGCCTGAAATGTGGCAAAAGGTCACAAAGTTCAAGGGGGCCGAATACTTTCACAAGGCACTGTATTCAAGGATGGTGATCACTTTAGAACAATAAATCATTTTAAACCAACTCATAGGAATGCATACATTGCCTTGGATAGCTGCCATCACAGGATGAGGTTATGCAATATCCCGAGGGGACAGTTTATCAGATTGAGGTGAAACTGAGGACTATGTGACACAATCTGGCAATTCTATCAAAAAGGATATAGCAGGGTAGCTGTTGATGAAGAACGAGAAAAAGTCAAGGTCTTAGATAGAAATACCATAGTAGCCAACAAACAAAATCCCAATAATACCAAAGGAGACGATTATCATTTAATCTTAGATTACAGTATATAACATAGAAAATTTGAAAAAATAATAAAAAAGCATGGGGCCATATTAAAGCAAGATATGGAGTTGGGACCCATTCTGCCCCCGCACCCTCAATTTATTTAGCGTAAAGCTCCCACACCGAGGGATGGTCTGGCCCCCGGGAGTTGTGGACCCCCCTGTAGTTACAGAAAACCGCCTGTTTTCTTTCTTATCTGGCTTTTACGTTTGTGGAAAATGCTCAGCTTGTAGAAGCTCTAAAGTAAATGTCAAAAAGTGTAAAGAGTTTGTTTCTTCGGTTACAAAAATATGTGATAAAAATCAGATTACAGGGTGTTGTATACATGCTGGGATATCAGTGCGGTTATCAGTATATAGGTAGGACTTCCAGAGCACTACCTGTCCAAATAGGGGAGCATGTAAATAATATCAGAAAAGGGTTAAAGACACAAAGGGGTTGATTTACTAAAACTGGAGAGTGCAAAATCTGGTGCAGCTCTGCATAGCAACCAATCAGCTTCTAACGTCAGCTTATTTAATTAAGCTTTGACAAAAAAACCTGGAAGCTGATTGGTTTCTATGCAGAGCTGCACCGAATTTTGCATCCTCCATTTTTAGTAAATCAACCCCCCCAGTGTCTCTAGACATTTTAGGGATCATCATCATAGGGAACCCGAGAGATATGTAGTTCTGGGGCATTGAGAAAGTGCCAAGACATTGGAGGTGGGGGGGGGGCAATTTTATCCGAAGTTTGAGCCGCAGAGAATCCTTTTGGATTTATGAGAGTAAATTAATGGCGCCTGCTGGCTTAAAGGTCAAATTTTTATTTCAATATCTTTGTTTCAGATAGATGTAAGTGTAGAAAGTAAGTGTGGGAAATGGATTGATGTATTTTTATTCTTGATATTTTTAATTGCTGATGATTTTATTCTGTTTTATATTTTATATTGTGAAAAGATTGGCGTGGGATGATGTTATACGTTGTACATCATTTGTATATATTTATACTATATATATTTTGAATATATTTATTCCCTAGTTTTGGGGTTTCCCTTTAATATGTGCTATTGGCACTGATCCCAATTAAGGTGTGAACCTATGGGAGATATTAAATAATAAAAAAACTTTTGGTATTGTTTTAAGGTGTCAGAATCCTAGTAGCTCTGATGTAATCACACTAGGGGGCGCTGTTGCAGCTTGGTATGGTTCGATCTGCAGCCGGGGGTTACTATGGTGACCTAGTAAACTAGCTCCAGCGTCTGTGTGCATAGGGTGTGTATGCCATACAATGACGCTCTATGAGACAGCATCAGGTTGCCATAGCATCATGAGTGTATAAATATGCGGGTAGACTATGTGGCATCGTTCCCGCTGATGAAGTCCCGCCCAGCACGTAACGCATACGGGGGAGGAGCTGGGAATGACGTCACCCATGGCCATCTTGTTGGCAGGGCCGTCTTTAATATTGATTGGACCCAGGCAAATATTTTCTTGGGCCCCCCCCATGCAATTTCACTCTCCACCTGCTCTTAGACATACAATAAATAGCAACTAGACTCAAAATCAGTTTACTGAATCAGATCAGCAGTGTTTTTGATTGGTTGCCAGAGGTTACAGCATATAATTACCACTTACTGACTGGCTGCTAGAGGTTACAGCACACATTACGGCTCACTGCTTAGTTGCTGGAGGTTACAGCACACTTTCTGCTTGTTTGGTTGCTAGAGATTACTGTACATCAATACTGCTCACTGATTGGTTGCTAGAGGTTACTGTGCATCATTACTGCCCACAGATTGGTTGCCAAAGGTTACAGCACATCATCTCCTCACTGCCTGCACACCATGGACTGGGGAGCGCAAAGTCGATTTCCTGACACCACAGAAATGTGCTGCCCTTTATTAGATACACAGCAGTGGCATCAGTTATTAATGACACCCTCATGCATCTGCTGACATGTGCTGTGGAATTTCAAGCATGCCTTTGTCTCCCCAGTGGGCAGCATCCAGTATAGGTGATGGTGAATAAGCACAGCCGGCCCACCACTATTTACATATCAATGCCGGTTATTTACATGTAAACATAGGGTCTGCAGGCGAGTCATCTGTACACAACAATAGGGTTGAGTTGGGCAGCTTTAGTAGCAGCACTTAGATATCGGGACACAGCACAGGTCTAAAAGTTCAAGGGACAAGGGAATTTAAACCAGGATAGTTGACAAGTATGAGGCAGCTGCTTTGGGCCCCACAACGACAGGGCCCAGGGCAGCTGCCCCTTTTGCCCTGCCTTAAATACGACCCTGCTTGTTGGATCCAATGTGTATTGTAACAAACGCTCTGTCCATGCACTCGGTATGAGTGGTGGCATTGTGAGTGCTATTGCCTTTTCATACAGTAAATTTTAATAAATATACAGAGAGCACTTTTTATGCTGTAATTTTATATGAGCTATTGTGAATTGGACCTTGAAGTGTACAGCTTGCTATGATACTATCTTAGTTTCTATTTTTGATTTGCACTGAATTTATTTCTATAGAGCTTAGTAAAGTATAAAGTAATATTGCTGAACTTTGTTTTATCTCATGGTTACTGTGACATTGTGTGAATGCATCAATGCAGCGCATGTTATCTCAGCTTGCAGACCTTGGATTCATTGAATGAGTTTACCAAAAAGGTTACTATAGCAGAATATATAGTCTCATGCTACATAATTAAGCTCCATTTCATGCTGGATAAACGAAATTATTAATGTATCCTAAATAGAAAACTATCTTTTGATAGATGTTTACTCCAAAAATATTTTATTAAAATAAATTAGATAAAAATAAAAAAAATTAATGTAAATCAAAAAAATTAGATTTTTTAAATATTTTTTTTTTTTTAAATCGTTGATTTTTATCCACCCTGGTGATAATGCACAAAATAAAAGTAACCCGGTAACCCGGAACAGATTTCTGCAGTTGGATCAATCGGTTGCTATTTATGACTTCATTGTTCTTTCCTTAAATTGGAACAATCTTTCCTTGAGTTACCAGGACTATATAATATGAGGACAACCCTAAGCGATTTATTCAGTTAGTATCAATAGTTCAGGCGGGCCCTTGAACTACATAGTTGTTGGTAGATATAAAGCAGTGGTTGTAAACCACCTGACCATAGCCCATTGTCGGATGGTGGCCTCCTTTCTACCGGGCATCTAGCTAGCAGATCCCCTAACCCCCCACTGTGCCTTTTCTCATACTGCCACCCAACCTCCCATAGTGGCCCGCAGTGCCCCTCAACCTCCCATAATGGCCTGCAATGCCCCTCAACCTCCCATAACGGCCTGCAATGCCCCTCAACCTTCCATAGTGCCCCTCAACCTCCCATAGTGGCCCACAGTGCTCCTCAACCTCCCATTATGACCCACAATGCTTCTCAACCTCCCTTAGCGGCAAACAGTGCCCCTCAACCTCCCATAGTGACCCACAGTGCCCCTCAATGTCCTATAACAGCCCACAATGCTTCTCAACCTCCCATAGTGGCCCATAGTGCCCCTCAACCTCCCATAGTGGCTTGCAGTGCTCCTCAACCTCCCATAGTGGCCCGCAGTGCCCCTCAACCTCCTATAGTGGCCCACAGTGCCCCTCAACCTCCCATAGTGGCCCACAGTGCTCCTCAACCTCCCATTATGACCCACAATGCTTCTCAACCTCCCTTAGCGGCAAACAGTGCCCCTCAACCTCCCATAGTGGCCCGCAGTGCCCCTCAACCTCCCATAGTGGCCCACAGTGCCCGCCAACCTCCCATAGGGGCCAGCAGTGCCCCTCAATCTCCCATAGTGGTCATAAGTGGCCCTCAACCTCCCATAGTGGCCCACACTGCCCACAGTGCCCCTCAACCTCCCATAACGGCCTGCAATGCCCCTCAACCTTCCATAGTGCCCCTCAACCTCCCATAGTGGCCCACAGTGCTCCTCAACCTCCCATTATGACCCACAATGCTTCTCAACCTCCCTTAGCGGCAAACAGTGCCCCTCAACCTCCCATAGTGACCCACAGTGCCCCTCAATGTCCTATAACAGCCCACAATGCTTCTCAACTTCCCATAGTGGCCCATAGTGCCCCTCAACCTCCCATAGTGGCTTGCAGTGCTCCTCAACCTCCCATAGTGGCCCGCAGTGCCCCTCAACCTCCTATAGTGGCCCACAGTGCCCCTCAACCTCCCATAGGGGCCCGTAGAGCTCCTCAACCTCCCATTATGGCCCACAATGCTTCTCAACCTCCCTTAGTGGCCCACAGTGCCCCTCAACCTCCCATAATGGCCCTCAACCTCCCATACTGGCTCGCAGTGCTCCTCAACCTCCCATTATGGCCCACAATGCTTCTCAACTTCTCCCTTAGTGGCCCACAATGCCCCTCAACGTCCCATAACAGCCAGCAATGCTTCTCAACCTCCCATAGTGCCCCTCAACCTTCCATAGCCGCTAGCAGTGCCCCTCAACCTCCCAAAGTGGCCCACATTGCCCGCCAACCTCCCATAGGGGCCTGCAGTGCCCCTCAATCTCCCATAGTGGTCATAAGTGGCCCTCAACCTCCCATAGTGGCCCACACTGCCCACAGTGCCCCTCAACCTCCCATAACGGCCTGCAATGCCCCTCAACCTTCCACAGTGCCCCTCAACCTCCCATAGTGGCCCACAGTGCTCCTCAACCTCCCATTATGACCCACAATGCTTCTCAACCTCCCTTAGCGGCAAACAGTGCCCCTCAACATCCCATAGTGACCCACAGTGCCCCTCAATGTCCTATAACAGCCCACAATGCTTCTCAACCTCCCATAGTGGCCCATAGTGCCCCTCAACCTCCCATAGTGGCTTGCAGTGCTCCTCAACCTCCCATAGTGGCCCGCAGTGCCCCTCAACCTCCTATAGTGGCCCACAGTGCCCCTCAACCTCCCATAGGGGCCCGTAGAGCTCCTCAACCTCCCATTATGGTCCACAATGCTTCTCAACCTCCCTTAGTGGCCCACAGTGCCCCTCAACCTCCCATAATGGCCCTCAACCTCCCATAGTGGCTCGCAGTGCTCCTCAACCTCCCATTATGGCCCACAATGCTTCTCAACTTCTCCCTTAGTGGCCCACAATGCCCCTCAACGTCTCATAACAGCCAGCAATGCTTCTCAACCTCCCATAGTGCCCCTCAACCTTCCATAGCCGCTAGCAGTGCCCCTCAACCTCCCATAGTGGCCCGCAGTGCCCCTCAACCTCCCATAGTGGCCCACAGTGCCCGCCAACCTCCCATAGGGGCCTGCAGTGCCCCTCAATCTCCCATAGTGGTCATAAGTGGCCCTCAACCTCCCATAGTGGCCCACACTGCCCACAGTGCCACTCAACCTCCCATAGCGGCCTGCAGTACCTCTCAACCTCCCATATTGGCCCTGTAGTGCCCCACTCAACCTTCCATAGTGGTCCGCAGTGCCCTTCAACCTCCCACATTGGCCCTGTAATGCCCCACTCAACCTTCCATAGTGGCCCGCATTGCATCTCTAAACCTCTCATAGTGACCCGTAGTACCCCTCAACCTCTCATAGAGGCCTGCACTGTTTCTTCCACTGACACCAACGGCGGGGTACTATTCCTTCCAATGAAAATATTGATGAGGCACAATTCCTCCCACTAATACCAACACTGGGACTCTATTCCTTCCACTAACACCAATGATTGGGCACTGTTCCTCCCACTGACACCAATGATGGGGCTCTATTCCTCCCACTGACACCAATGATGGGGCACTGTTCCTCCCACTGACACCAATGATGGGGCACTGTTCCTCCCACTGACACAAATGATGGGGCACTATTGCTCCCACTGATACCAATGACAGGCACTATTCCTCCTCCTACTGACCACAGGCACTGAGCAACTAAATAGCACACAAGGTATTGTTTACTCTCACTAATGCCGGGCCTGGGACATTTTCTACTCCCACTGGCCACAATCTGGCACCCCAAAAGTCTGCAAGACAGTAAACTTGCCCTTTGTTTGAAAAGTTTGGAGACCCTTGGTTTAGTAGGTTGTTGTTTGTATTTTAAAATGTTTGAGGCAGTGGCGTTACATCCATATTGACATGTCTGTTAAAAAATCAGTGATGCACGAGAAGACAAATGGAGTGTGCTGAGGGGTAGGAGGATGATTTGGGGTGTCATCACCATAGAATTTTTTTTGGAAGCCATCACCTGACTCAGGGAGCAGGTGTACATAGAGGATAAAAGAGGTCCAAGGACAGAACCTTGGTTATCCCCAATAGGAAGAGGAGAGGAGGTGGTAGAGTTGTAGGTGACACTCCAAGTGCCGTGAGATAGCTAAAAGGAGAACCAAAAGGAGTAGTGTCACGGAGGTCAAAGAAATTTAATTTTTTCAGGAGAGGATGGGCAACCTTTGGAAACACAGCAGAGAGGTCAAAGAGTAGGAGTACAGAATAATGACCTTTGCTTTTAGCAGTTAGTAAATCCTTAGTGAGTTTTAGGAGAGGAGTTTCCACAATTTTTTTGTGGGCAAAATCCATACTGAAATGGGTCAAGAAGGTTACTCACAAGGAGGAGGTAGCTAAGGTGGATGTAGACCAGGCTTTCAAGGAGTTTGAGGCTAGATTCACATATGCTGTGGTTCCCAGCATGGGGTCCGGTACGTCCCTGTTCACCGGATCACGGGGGGTTCAGGTCTGAGTTGTCGCCTGAATTCACACTTGAACCAGGTCCACAGACACACAGGACCCTTTTGAAATTCAGACCGCGGCCGCCCTGGGCCTGTGTGAACCGTCTCCATTGTGAGAGAAATCTGCATCCAATTCGCACATATGTGAACCCTGGCCTGAAGGTAAATGGAACAAGGAGATGGGTTTTTAAGATTAGTGAAGTCCAGCAAGGGCTTTTTAAAGTGGTTGTAAACCTTCACCCAGTGAGGTAACTGCCCCCCCCCCCCCTTCATACAGCACACAGGAACAAAGCTGGGGCTGTCAATCACAGACTGTGCCCTCCCCTGTCACCATTTTTCTCTTGGTGTCAGCAAAACTCCTCAAAAGTGACGCAGCAGAGCTTATAGCACAGAATGGAAGCAGCAGGATGGAACACTTAGTGCTCTGGACTGAGACAAGTACACACTATAGAGGGATATGCTTTATTCATATTTAATGTCTAAGATTTACAACCACTTTAAGTATGGAGGTGACCAGTGTCTGTTTTCGAGGGTTGGGGAAGGTGCCAGTAGAGAGGAAAAAAATGAATATGTGAGTTAGAAGCTGCAGCAAGTCAGATAGAACCCACCTCATTTCCTGGCTGTAGGACGCCCAGCATCAGTTATCCTTTCCTCCCCAGCCTGGCTGTCCCTGGCCCGCCCATTTTATTCATTGATTTCAGTTCTTACAACCATGGGGGCTCAGCATCACATGTGGCATTACCTAGGTTGGCCTGCATGCAAATACAGCCTGCTTAGGATTGCCCGCTCCTCAAGCCTGACCCCCCAACTATAACTTAATATTTACATAACCCCTCCCCAGAGCCAGCCCACTGCTTGCATCTTTTCACTGGATTTCAATTCTTTCAATCATGGAGGCTCAGCATCCCCTAGGGTGGTCTGCATGCAAATGAAGTCAGCCTTGAAACGTTCACTCCTCCAGACTGACATCCAGGGCCGGCTCTACCACTAGGCGGAGTAGGCGGCCGCCTAGGGTGCACTGCCGCCTAGGGGCGCCTGGCCACTGCTGATTTGTCACTGGTTGCTCTGCACTGATTCATGTAAAAACTGACACTGTCTGACTGAGATAATGAGATTGTATTATCACATGCCATTTGCAAATGTATATAGAAATAGTCACTGATCTGCCAAATACCCCCCCCCCCCCCCTCCGCCCCCTGTGAGGCTGTATTTGATGGGAACAGGTGAGGCTGTATTTGATGGGCACAGGTGAAGCTGTATATGATGGGCACGGGTTAGGCTGTATTGGTTGGCGCTGGTGAAACTGTACTTGATGGATGCTGGTGAGGCTGCAATTCATTGGCGCTGATCAGGCTGGGCAGGGGAAAGGGGGTGGAGTCAGGGGTGGGGCCAAGGGGGACGGCAAAATGAGGTTTTGCCTAGGGAGCCTTGCACCAGCCCTGCTGACATCAACCTTCCCATCAGGACAGAGAGCTTCTTTAGAGGAGCACTGAGGCTGGGTGTTACGATGTTTTCAGGAAGCTCTGTACAGCACCCTGCTGGCTCCTCCTACCAGCTGTGATCTGCCTGCGTCCATAGTAAAGCACAGAGATGCAGTGATGCCATCACTGGGACTAAAATAAGGTGCGTAATGTTTGTCCACATGAGCACTGTCACCGGGACTGAATTTGAGGGTCAGTAAATGTTCTTTCTCTCAGGGGAGTAGCTACAGGGGTTGCAGGGGTTGCAATTGCAACCTGGCCCCATGCTCTAGGGGGCCCATGTGCCTCCCTTGTACACCTGAATAGGAAGGATGGTGGGGGGGACATTTAGAGGAACCAATCTCCTCCATTTTCCTCCTAATGGAGGAGATTGGTTCCTCTATATGCTGCCCCCCGCCACCCCTCCTATCCAGTTTACTTGTCTTCTGCTGTTCCCAGGGTCCCTGTGTGCTTCCCTGGTCCCCCCCACAGAGCTGCTGTCTTCCCCCCTCCTCTCTCCTGCCAGCTGCTGTAGAAGATGAGTCATGATGGAGAGATGGGAACGGGTCGGTAAATTTGTCATTTCCTTCCTTTTCTGAATGGACAGAGTCAGTGATTGGTGCCAATTGGTTCACTCATAACTGAAGCATAGTAAACTGTTTTTACTATACATCAGTTTCTGAATGAATGGGAGGCTCGGTACACAACTATTCGTTTATTCGGTGGGACCGTAATAAAGGGACCCGTGATGGGAGTAAAGTGCCCCAGGATCAGTGGGAAGAAAGAAGGGCCCTGGCCAGGGGTCAGGGGGGTCCTTCATAATTTCTTGCACCAGGGCCCTGAAGTTTCTAGTTACGCCTCTGCTTTCTCTTTTATAGCCTGGAAACATTCTGCTGGTTTTATCAACTTCCATTCAGAGAGGAGTGCGTGATGGGGGAAATTAGATTGTAAGCTCACCTGTTACAGGAGTGAATAGATAGTACATACATATATAATACTCTGTGACCGAACCTCAGGCCGCGGGTCCCCGGGTCACCCGAGGTGAGCCTTGTTTGTGCACAGAGCCATTCCTTGGTGGATTTGCTCACATTCCTTCTGTCTCCCTCCTCCATTTCTAAAAGTTATCTCTTGTTCAAACATCTTGTGCCCCCCCCCCCCCCAAAAACCCCACC
>BLSH010348868.1:1228768-1256166 GCA_018402905.1 Glandirana rugosa
AAGCTTTCTTTTAAGAAAACTTTAAGCTGGGTACATACCGGTCATCAGACATCCCAAGTTATAACTCAACCGGGTGGGAAACGTCGGGTGGGAAAGGTGTGAATATTGTCGAAGTAGAGAAGACCCTTCTGACAGGTGTTCCAAATCCTCACAGATACCCTTCCAAACTGGTAAGAAGGTCTTCCCGTAAACACTCCAGTCCGTGACTACAACCTGCTCTTCCGGACCGAGTGTCAGATGTTAAGTAGGGTTTCCACAAGATAGTCCAGATCCAGTCCGGTCAGTTCAAGGAGGTGAGGTATGAAATTTCATGCTCCCAACTTTGTGGGAAGAGTTTGGGGATGGCCCCTTCCTGTTCCAACATGACTGCGCACCACTGCACAAAGCAAGGTCCATAAAGACATGGATGAGCAAGTATGGAGTGGAGGAACTTGACTGGCCTGACCTAGACCTGATAGAACACCTTTGGGATGAATTGTAGACTGTGAGCCAGGCCTTCTCGTCCAACATCAGTGCCTGACCTCACAAATGCCCTTCTGGAAGAATGGTCAAACCTTCCCATAGACACTCCTAAACCTTGTGGACAGTCTTCCCAGAAGAGATGAAGCTGTTATAAGTGTGGAAAGGGTGGGCTGCAAAGGGTGGGCCAACTCAATATTGAACCCTACAGACTACTGGCCATACATGGGTCGAATTTCAAAAGAATTTTCTTTCGAAAATCTTATCTAAGAATTTTTGTTCGAATTTCGCACCATAAGGCTCCATGCACACTGGACGCTCTCTGGGTGTCGGATTATGTGGCAGGAGACGCTGCTTAGAAAACATGCTTTTAGCAGCGTTTTGTATGAAGCGTTTATGCGCGTTTTTGTGTGTTTATCGGCATCTGCGTTTTGGTTTGGTTGGTCGAATTCGGAAAATCAATGGTGGCACAATCGGATCAAAAAACGCACGAAATTTCTGATTTTGAAAAGAAAATTTGTTCGGAATTCGACCCATGTATGGCCTAAGACTGGGGTGCCATTAAAGTTCATGTAGGTGTAAAGGCAGGTGTCCCAATACTTTTGGTAATATAGTGTAGCTAGCCTTCCACAGCATGTAGGAAGACGGGACAAAGTACTACATGTACCTTATACCTTGGGGGACAGAGTGTTGTAATATAAAAAAAAACGCATTGAAATGTCACAACTTTTCCCTGCAGTTTGGGTGTAGTGAAAATTGTTGTTCATCCCTGACGGGGTCACCCATTTATTCTGATATCCAAATATAACAGTGCAGCGCTAGTTAGAGCAACAGAGTTCATAAGTCCATAATAAGATCACACGGATAAAAGAGGACTGGTCCCAACCGCCGTGCAGAACGTAACAAGTTGATGGGACACACAGCACCTTATGCACACCGCTCTTACCCTCTTGTGTGTGACCCCTTGGATAAGAGTGGTCAAAACACAGTGTTTACTATAGAGTGGACACCCTTTTCTCTTTCAGATCTCCTTGTTCACCACCAATGTCTCCAGTAGTTAAAAGCAATGTATGGCATCTGCCAGTATCCAAAATGGCCGCAACCAGTAGCGTGGTGGACTTGTGGGCATAGCTCTGCCCGACCAGTCGGTGCCCCTGATGACGTCAGATGTGACGAAACCGGTCGGGCGGAGACACGCACACACGTCCACCACGTTACCGCGCATGCACGGCCGGTCTCGGCCATTTTGGATACTGGCAGATGCCATACATTGCTTTTAATTACTGGAGACATTGGTGGTGAACGAGGAGATCTGAGAGAGAAAAGGGTGCTCACTCTATAGTAAACAAAGTGTGTTTTGACCACTCTTATCCAAGGGGTCACACACAAGAGGGTAGGAGCGGTGTGCATAAGTAGCTAACTAGCGCTGCACTGTGTTGGACATTTTGCTTAGCTGCTGATCATTTGATTATTTAAACCATCAGATTGCTCTGCACAGATTTTCTTTGATTATATTGCATTTATTCTGATGAGAATGGTGACGTCTAACGAGCCTACCTCTCTTTCTGTCTATCAGTGATCAAAGCTCGGATCTTGTCCGCTCACGACAAAGGCACCCACGCTGAGGTGGTGGTGAAAGTCAAGAAGGTCTTGAAATCTGGCAAAGTCAAGATTGGACGAAACAACCGGAGCATCTATCCGGAATCGTGGACCAACCGTGGCTGCACCTGCCCCATCCTCAGCCCAGGTATGTTCCCAAGGGTTCCGGAACCACCATATGATCCAGGCAGATCTCCACTACGTCACCTGTAATGGAAAGGTGACAGCTGCTTCCCTTCAGTCTTGCACAGTTGTATCGGCTCCCCTCCTGGACTGAAACGGCTTCCTCTGATTTCACTGCACACTGTGAGCTTCTCACCATGTGCATTAGAAGCTGCATGAAGTCAGATAGAGCCCCGCCTCATTTCCTGGCTGGAGGACGTCCAGCATCATCTAGGACAGGGTTTCTCAATCAGGGTTCCGTGGATCTCTAGGGTTCCTCCAGAGGTTGCTAGTGGTTCCTTGAGCAATGGTCAATTTCTACCTCTCAGATAAATTCCCAATGACATCATTGATCTTTTTAGCTATCTGTAAGGGGGGTAATTCTTCCCAATGACCCCAAGTGTAAGGAGCATTCTTCCCATTGACCATCACACTAATGTATCAGGAGCTGTAGATTTTTAGCAGGGGTTCCCTGAGACCGGAGAATTATTTCAAGGGTTCCTCGGTGTTGAAAAGGTTGAGAAAGGCTGACCTAGGAGCATCCCCCCACCCTGCCCCCTTTCATTCATTGGATTTCAGTTTGTTCGGTCATGGAAGCTTAGCAGCACATGCAGGTGTTACCTATGGCGATCTGCATACAGTCTACTTAGGAATGCCCACTCCTCCAGACTGACACCTACCCATCAAGGCATTTTGATATTTGCATAATTCCTCCCAAGAGCCAGCCCACTGCTTGCTTTGGGACTAGGATCTCTTGGGTGGAGCCATAGGCGTGCGCAGGGGGTGTGCCTGGTGTGCCTGGGCACATCCTAATCACTACGTGCAGTGCTGATTCCCCCTACTGCAGTGGTTCTCAACTCCTGTCCTCAAGACCCACTAACAGGCCAGGTTTGCAAGATAACTGAAATACATCACAAGTGATATAATTTGCTGCTCAGTGATTGCAGTATTCTAGTCTGCATCTCCCCAAGGTAATACTTAAAATCTGGCCTGTTGGTGGGTCCTGGGGACCGGAGTTGAGAACCACTACCCTACTGCCTGGGATTCCCCAGTGTTAACCCCCACCCTGCAGTGCTGCTGGCTTCCTTCCTCTCCCCCCAGCTGCTGCGGGTATTTGTTTCAGGATGGAGAGTGGGGAAAGGGGCTAGTAAATATGTAATTTACCAGCGCCTTCCTTTTCTAAATGAACACAGTGAACACTCACTGTCTATGTTCATGCATAACTGAAGTATAGTAAACTGTGTTTACTATGCTTCCATTTGTGAATGAACAGGAGGCCGCTCAGTACAGAGCATTTCCCATTCATTCACTGCCCAGGGCAGCTGAGGATGGAGCAAAAGGCGTGCATGTTTGAGCTTTGGGGTGCACACCCTGATGCAATAGGCTGCGCATACCTGTGGGTGGAGCACTGAGGCCGGGTGCTGTGATGTGTTCAGGAAGCTCCGTACAGCACCCTGCCGGCTCCTCCCACCAGCCTTGATCCGCTTGCATTGCATAGAGAAGCACAGAGGCTAAAATAAGGGGGTCGCAAATATGTAATGTAACCTCCTAATTGCTGCCCTGTTATATGAAGTTTGATTGACTCTCTGCTTTCTGTTGCCGGATAACCGAGGGACTATTCCCTCACTGTTTTGTATTGTTTGTTCAAAAATAAAATAAAACTATATTTGAAAAAAAAATAAAAAATAAGGGGGTCAGTGAAAGACATCCTGCATTTACCAGACCCTTTAACAGCGGAGACACGTGCAATTCGTTTCGTTCAGAATAAATTTTTCGTCAAAATTCGGCATATTCGTTAATTCAGAATCATCAGGAATTAACAGAAAACCGTTTCACAGATTTTTCCGAAAACGAATTTTTGAAAAGAACGAAAATTAGAAAGATCAAAAATCTGAAATTCGAAAATCCAAAAGAACGAAAATCCAAAGTTTAAAAGAACGAAAATACGAAAGAACGAAAATACGAAAGTAAAGAACGAAAATACGAAAGAACGAAAGTAAGAAAGTAAGAAAATACAAAAGAACGAAAATACGAAAGTAAAGAACGAAAATACGAAAGTAAAGAACGAAAATACGAAAGAACAAAAAACATTTGGATAATTTCTATTATAATTAAATTATTACATTGATTAACCAATATTATAGTTTATTTTTTTATTATTATTATTATTATTATTATTATTATTAATAATAATAATAATAATAATAATAATAATAAAAACTATAATAATAGCTATAAACTAATAAATTAAAGGTATTGGAATTTCCTTTCAAATTTGTCTGCCTGTTAGTGAACGTAACAAATACAAATTTATCCGAATTTACGAATTTTCAAAATAACGAATACCGCATCTATACAAATGGAACGTACCGAATTGGAATTTATTCGAAATAACGAATTCCGATCATAACGAAACATGAAAAAAAACGAATAAAACGAAAATAAAACATTTTTTTCAGCTGTGCACATGTCTAGCAGAGGCAAGCGCCCTGTTGGCCCCTCCCCATCAGCTATGCTTGCATTGCATAGAAAAGTACAGTGATGTCATCACTGTCTCTAAAATAAGGTTTGTAATCAAAATGGAAAAAGATTTATCCAACCACTTGCCGACCGTATAATTTACATTTACAACGGCAAGGTGGCACTGCTGAGCGGTTCGTGATCTGACACCATAGGGTAGGGGGCGGGCATGCGTGCCGCTGGCGGCCCTTTCCGCTGTGATTGTACAAAGCAGGAGCTCTTCTGTGGGTACCGCGGAGCCGACACCCGCAGATCATTCGGTACAGAGGGAGAACGGTGGCCTGCCTATGTAAACAAGGCAGATCGCCATTTTGTCAGTAGGGAAGGCATTGATCCTGTGTCTCTGCACAGCAGGAACACAGATCCATGCCTTCCCTTAGTAAAAGCTCCTCCCCCACAGAGCACAAACACTGGCTAGGCACACAGTTAAAGGACGTGTAAAGCTTTGTTTAAAAAAAACCAAACATGTCATACTTACCTCCTCTGTGCAGCGGTTTTGCACAGAGTGGCCCCGATCCTCCTCTTCTGAGGCCCTTCAGCGGCGCTTCTGGCTCCTCCTCTTCTCAAGTGCCCCATTGGAGAGCCGTTCTCCCTCGGGGCACCCGTGCCGGCGCGCTCCCTTGTCCTGCTGCTGCGTCCATTGACACAGACAGCAGGACTTGGCCACATGTCATTGGATTTGATTGACAGCAGCGGGAGCCAATGGTTGCACTGCTATCAATATATCCAATCAGGACCCTGAGACACCGGCCGGAGCCCATCAGTGCCTCATCATCAGTGCTACCTATCAATGTCACCTACCAGTGCTGCCCAACAGTACCCACCAGTGCCGCCTTATCAGTGCCTATCAGTGCCCATCAGTGCAGCCTTATCAGTGCCGTCCTATTAGTGCCTATCAGTGCCCATCAGTACAGCCTCATCAGCGCAACATCAATGAAGGAGAAAAATTACCTGTTTTTAAAATTTTATAACAAACTATGAAACTGTTTTGGGTTTTTTTTCAGAATTTTTGGTCTTTCGTTTTTTTAACAAAAAATAAAACACCCCAGCAGTGATTAAATATCAGCAAAGGAAAGCTCTATTTGTGTGAAAAAAATGATAAAAATTTCATATGGGTACAGTGTTGCACGACCACGCAATTGTCATTCAAAATGTGACAGCGCTGAAAGCTAAAAATTGCCTGGGCATGAAGGGGGTTTAAGTGCCCAGTAAGCAAGTGGTTAAGCATCGCCGTCAGCGGCAAATGGTTTGTCTCATCCCTGTAACTGCTACATCTGCAGGACAGCTTGGTTTTTGAAAAACAACAGACTTGCTGGCAGGATCACTGGCTTAAAAAAAAAAGAAAGAATACCTAAAAAAGAAAACAAATGCAGCCATCACATCTAAGAATCGGTAAGCTGCGATATAATAAATGTTTGCTGTTGGATTTACTAGCACCTGCAGTGTGACTATGAAACATAACAGTGCAACTCTGGGCGCGGGTTGTGCCCACACAGCATGGCACAAGCCTCATCTCCTCCTCATAGGGTCAGGAGTGGGCACCTTGCAGCGAATACCAGTTTTCTGTTCTCTCCCAGAAACTGCTGGCAGACACAGTGCCCTCTCTGTTCCCACACGTCTGTGCCGCGCGGGGGACCAGATCACTCGCTTCTGTCTCTTGTCCACAACGTTCATTCTACAAGCGGAGCTGAATGAATCGGCCCGTTCATTAGATGTGAGCTGGCAGAGCAGCCCATCCGTCTCCGCCGGATCAAAGGCTCTAACACTCGTCATTGTATAGAAAGTAGCCTCTGATCGCACTGCGCGGCATTGGATTGGCTGTACCTGCTGGTGGCATAGCATGGCATGGCAGGACGGGAAGGGGAGGGTTCAATGGAGGGGGTTGTGGAGGGTTAATATGGGTAAATACAGTGCCTTGAAAAAGTATTCATACCCCTTGAAATTTTCCACATGTTGTTATGTTACAACCAAAAACATAAATGTATTTTATTGGGATTTTATGTGATAGACCGACACAAAGTGGCACATAATTGTGAAGTGGAAGGAAAATGATAAATGGTTTTCAACATTTTTTACAAATAAATCTGTGAAAAGTGTGGGGGGCATTTCTATTCAGCCCCCCTGAGTCAATACTTTTAGAACCGCCTGCAATTACAGCTGTAGATCTTTTTGGGGAAGTCTCTACCAGCTTTGCCCATCTAGAGAGGACATTGCCATTCTTCTATGCAGAATACCCCAAGCTCTGTCAGACTGGATGGAGAGCGTCTGTGAACAGCAATTTTCAAGTCTTGCCTCAGATTCTCAATGTGATTTAGGTCTGGACTGTGGCTGGGCCATTCTAACACATGAATATGCTTTGATCTAAACCATTCCATTGTAGCTCTGGCTGGATGTTTAGGGTCTTTGTCCTGCTGGAAGGTGAACCTCCATCCCAGTCTCAAGTCTTTTGCAGACTCTAACAGGTTTTCTTCTAAGATTGCCCTGTATTTGGCTCCATCCGTCTTCCCATCAACTCTGACCAGCTTCCCTGTCCCTGCTGAAGAAAAGCATTGCCACAACATAATGCTGCCACCACCATGTTTCACAGTGGGGATGGTGTGTTCAGGGCTTCACAGAACAGCTGTATTTATACTGAGATTAAATTACACACAGGTGGACTCTATTTACTAATTAGGCAACTTCTGAGGGCAATTGGTTCCACTAGATTTTAGTTAGGGCTATCAGAGTAAAGGGGGCTGAACACAAATGCAGGCCACACTTTTCAGATATTTATTTGTAAAAGATTTTGAAAACCATTTATCATTTTCATTCCACTTCACAATTATGTGCAACTTTGTGTCGGTCTATCACATAAAATCCCAATAAAATACATTTATGTTTTTGGTTGTAATGACAACATGTGGAAAATTTCAAGGGGTATGAATACTTTTTCAAGGCACTGCAGTTCTGCTTTTGGCCTCCTTTGAGCATCTCCTACAAAGATCAGTTACATTCTCGGTCACATAGACCTGGATATTGCCATCAGTGATCATTTCCTTTTCTATGATGAATGCCATTTTCACCATGTATGTCACAGACTTCCCTTTTCATTTCCTGATAGATTTAGGAAGGGCTGCAACCCCAGTGAGCTTTTATTGCTGCCTCTGTCCCACTGCTCTTATATGCAGTGCCATTCCTTGTAAATACAGTTGTGCTCATAAGTTTACATACCCTGGCAGAATTTATGATTTCTTTGCCATTTTTCAGAGAATATGAATGAGAACACAAAAACATTTCTTTCGCTCATGGTTGGTGTTTGGCTGAAGCCATTTATTATCAATCAACTGTGTTTACTCTTTTTATATCACAATGACAACAGAAACTACCCAAAGGACCCTGATCAAAAGTTTACATACCCCAGTTCTTAATACCATGTATTGCCCCCTTTAACATCAATGACAGCTTGAAGTATTTTGTGGTATTTGTGGATGAGGCTCTTTATCTTCTCAGATGGTAAAGCTGCCCATTCCTCTTAGCAGAAAGCCTCCGGTTCCTGGAAATTCTTGGGCTGTCTTGGATGAACTGCAAGTTTGAGTGGCTCAATGATATTGAGGTCAGGAGACTGAGATGGCCACTCCAGAACCTTCACTTTATTCTGCTTTAGCCAATGACAGGTTGGCTTGGCCTTGTGTTTTGGATCATTGGAATGTCCAAGTGCATCCCATGCGCAGCTTCCTGGCTGATGAATGCAAATGTTCCTCCAGTATTTTTTGATAACTGCATTCATCTTGTCATCAATTTTGACCAAATTTCCTGTGCCTTTGTAGCTCACACATCCCCAAAACATCAGCGATCCACCTCCGTGTTTCACAGTAGAAATGGTGAACCTTTCATCATAGGCCTTGTTGACTCTCCAAATGTAGGTTTATTGTTGTGGCCAAAAAGCTCAATTTTGGTCTCATCACTCCAAATGACTTTGTGCCAGAAGGTTTGAGGCTTGTCTCTGTGCTGTTTGGCGTATTGTAAGTGGGATACTTTGTGGCATTTGCGTAGTAATGGCTTTCTTCTGGCGACTCGACCATGCAGCCCATCTTCCTTATTGTGCATCTTGAAACAGCCAGACCACATGTTTTCAGAGAGTCCTGTATTTCACCTGAAGTTATTTTGTTTTTTCTTTGCATCCCGAACAATTTTCCTGGCAGTTCTGGCTGAAATTACAGTTGGTCTACCTGACCATGGTTTGGTTTCAACAGAACCCCTCATTTTCCACTGCTTGATTAGAGTTTGAACACAGCTGATTGGCATTCTCAATTCCTGTGATATCTTTTTATATCCCTTTCCTGTTTTATACAGTTCAACTACCTTTTCCCGCAGATCCTTTGACAATTCTTTTGCTTTCACCATGACTCAGAATCCAGAAACGTCAGTGCAGCACTGGATGAAAGATGCAAGGGTCTGTCAGGAGACCAGAAACTCACTGACCTTTTATACACACACACTAATTACAAGCAAATAGATCACAGGTGAGGATGGTTACCTTTCATAGCCATTCAAACCTCTTTGTGTCAACTTGTGATCTAAAAAGAGTAAACACGGTTGATTGATAATAAATGGCTTCAACCAAACACTAACCATTAGTGAAAGAAATGTTTTTGTGCTATCATTCATATTCTCTGAAAAATGGCCAAGAAATCATAAATTCTGCCAGGGTATGTTAACATTCTGAGCACAACTGTAGCATCCAATGCATTTTACTATGGAGCCACATGCACAATGCTACACAAGTGTTATGGTGCAATGAGTTTTCAAAAAAAGGGGTTGTGTACATTTTTTCATCTCTTAGCTGTAATAAATGGGATGCATTAAAGTATAACTAAAGGCAAATCTTTTTTTTTTTAGTTTTGGATAGAGTGGAGAGGGATTAGAATCCCTGACAGTTTCTATTGCTGTCTGTGCCCCCATTAGGGAGATTCACCCTCTCTATTTATCCTGTTTATCATTATCAGTGAAAGTAAAGAAAATCCCAAATTTTGGGTTGTCCCCAGAAAAGTAATAGAGGGGAAATCTTGCAATGGGGACACTAGTTGTGGTGACCTGGGGGTCCCCAAGAGATTCCCTTAACCGCTTGCTGTATACAGTATATATACAGCGGCTCCCCTGCGCAGGATCACGTACCTGTACATGATCCTGCACTTAAGGGTCTGGGGCGCGCACACAGCAATCAGCGGGTCCGGCGGACGCGATGTCCACCAGAACCTGCCGATCATTCCTGAGAGAGACAGAACAGCGGTCTGCCGATGTAAACAAGGCAGATCGCCGTTCTATGAGAAATGGAGGTAGTGATCCTGTGTTTCTGCTAAAAAGGAACACGGATCTCTGCCTTCCCACAGTACAAGTACCACCCACGAACACATTTACCCTTTGAGCTCCTCTGTTAACCCCTTCCCTACCAGCATCATTTATACAGTGAAAGTGCATATTTTTTAGCACTGAACACTGTATTGGTGTCACTGGTCCCCAAAAAGGGTCACTTAGTGTCTGATTTGTCCTCTGCAATGTCACAGTTCTGCTATAAGTCGCTGATCGCCACCATTACTAGCAAAAAAAAAAAAAAAAAAAATCCATAAATCTATCCCATAGTTTCTAGATGCTATAACTTTTGTGCAAACCAATCAATGTACCCTTGTTGGAATTTGTTTTACCAAAAATATGTAGCAGAATACTTATTGGCCTAAATTGATCAAGAAATTCGATTTTTTAAATATTTTTTTGGATATACAGCAAAAAGAACCGGCACACTGAAGTACGATATCCAATGAGTTTATTCCATGCCCATAAAAATACAGCACACGCAGACGCGTTTCGGCTTGTAGCCTTGTTCATGCTGTGAACAAGGCTACAAGCCGAAACGCGTCTGCGTGTGCTGTATTTTTATGGGCATGGAATAAACTCATTGGATATCGTACTTCAGTGTGCCGGTTCTTTTTGCTGTATATTACTTGGACTATCGGATGAGGAGGAACATCCTGAACCTGAGCACCTGACACAGGTGTGCATACTTTTATAATGAATTGAATTTCTTTGTGCTCTGGGTTCTGAGCGGTGCACCTTTGTAGTTTGCATTTTTTTGGATATGTTTTATAGCAGAAACTAAGAAATATTGTTTTTTTTTTCTAAATTGTTGGTCTTTTTTTTTTTTTTTTTTATAACGTAAGGCCTCATACACACGGGCGTATCTTTAAAAATAAACAAACCGTCGGACCCGACGTCAAGGAAAAAAAAAAAATCGGCGTTTTTCGGCGTTATGCATCGGCGTTAGTGAGCGTCTGCGTCAATAGGCGTTTTTTAAAAAAAATCATCCCTCTGCTATTTTTCAACCTAAAAACGTCGGCGTCAAAAAACGGCGGAAAACGCCGGTACAATATTAGTTGGCGTTAGTTGACGTTTTGCAGCATCGGTGTCAAGAAACGCCAAAACGTTACAGTCTCAGAACGCGATGGCCGTGGATTCTACTTTCAGCTCATTAAGGCTGACGCTATCTACAGCTCAAAAACGCTGATGTTTTTATGGGGCCATTGACTAACATGGAGAGCTGCAAAAAACGCCAGAAAACGCCGGCGTCAAAAAACGTCCGTGTGTATGAGGCCTAAAAAAGAAAAACTGTAGCGGTGTTGTAGAAATTTAGGGTGTATTATGTATTGTCACAGTGTCTCCCAGTGTTGGTTTACCGGTATTCGCTGTGTACAGCGAATATGGCTTTATCCGATACTGAGGAAAGGCCAATACAATGGATATCTTCCATCAATTGATAATTACACGCTACCGCCCGATCATCCCGGCCAGCAGGCGCCCTGTGCGGTTATCGCTGGAGCAAACGCTGGTCCGGATCTTTGAGGTGCAATGCACGTTCTGTGGCGCGGGTGTATTACCGTCAATCAGGGGGCCCCTGTCTTCTGTACAGATCGATCTGCTTGGCGGCGGTTTACTTGCCTTATGGAATTAGTATTGCTTTTTATGTAAGGATAATGATCTGTGGGCTTTCTGTGGCATCTGATCAATGTGACAGAAATCTACAGCTATATTCCTTTGTGTTGTAATTTACCCTTTGATGGAACAGTAGTATATTTGCTATGTAATATAGTTCAGAGAGCTGTATTGGGTAGTGATTCATTGTAATTGGCAGGTTTGTACATGTGTGGTGGATTTGGTTTGGAATGCTTCTATGAAGATAGCACCTGGCTCTCATTGTTTGCTGTCTTCTCATAGAGGTCGGCCAAAACCCCCCCCCCCCCCCATACATGCATGCCTTTCCCATTGTATAGTTTGAATGTAATCAAGTGTGTCATTGATTGGTTGTATTTGTATTTGAGCTCATGTCATGTGACTGTGCCTTGGAGGCTGATTGGCTGATTGTGATGCCACCAGTTCCTTCTGTTAAACCTGTCTGACCAGTATAAATAAACACGGCAGCCGAAGCTGAGGAGGACAATATATCCCTGCTATCGGCCATGTGAGATGAAGCAATCTGTGTCTGTGTGTGTGTGTGTGTGTGTCTGCTTCAACACAGGTCGATGGAATGCATTATGCAGAAGAGCTGAAAAATGTGCTTATTAGCGCAGGCAAATTATAATGCATACAAGGTATTATAATTTCCCTAACAAGCGGTAACCAAATACCACCAAAAGAAGGCTCAATTTGTGGGGGGAAAAAAAAGGACATACATTTTATTTGGGTACAGTGTCGCATGACTGCGCAATTGTCAGTTAAAGTAATGCAGTGCCGTATCGAAAAAAATGGCCTGGTCATGAAGGGGGGTAAACCTTCCGGAGGGCAAGTGGTTAACTTGCAAGGATTTCCTCTCACTTCCCGTTTTAGCTATGGGACAGAAAGTGAAGGAAAATCTCCCCACTGGAACACAGAAAAGAAAAAAAACTGACAGGGGTTATAATCCTCCATTACTCTATCCAAAATGAAATGAAAAAAAAATAAGAGTTTTGCCTATAGTTCTGCTTTATTGCTCCTTTCACACTAGCGGTGCATTGCTTTTCAGAGGGCAATACTATCACCTTGTGATGCCTCTACTGTTTTTTTTTTTTACATTTCTTCTTCCCAGATACAGCAACAGTTCAGAGTGAGGGGAAGTCCCCCCCTATGCTCTGTCATATGGCCTGGAGCCAAGGGTGAGCTTCCCCTTGCCTCTGATCTGCCGCTATAAGGGGAGCGTTGGGTACCAATTCCCTGGAGTGCTGTGTCTGCACCGACCTTTGTTTTTCTTTGTGCTGCACAATGCAACCACAGCACTCCCACAGAGACAGCACCTGGCATGTACCACACCTACCTTAGGTGCCCTTTTATAAAACTGTGATCAGCCTTGATCCCAAGGATCACGGCTGATCACAGTTCATTTTCAGTTTATAAAGCAGAGATAATCGGGAGAGAAGCTGTTCTTCACCGATTATCTCTGCACATCTCCAACTGTCATTCACTGACACAGAAACGGTCAGTTTATGAAGCTGCGATCTCCGCACTTCACTGGTGATCTTGGTCAGAATTCACCCTCCCCGCTTCACCAGCTCAGAGGTGGAGAATTGGGGGGGGGGGGGGTGAAGAGGGAATTCCGGGGAAGGAGGAAGATTAGAGACTTCCTCCTGCCTCGTTCAGACCCCCCAGCACATTAGCCATGTCCCCCTGCCCTGTATATGTGTATATATGTACATACATGTATATGATGTATGTGTATATATACACGTGTACATATAATGTATGTGTGTATATATAAGGTGTGTATGTGCTTATATATACATATATAGTGTAGGGGGGCTAATAATTTTATTAACTGTTTGGGCGGGCTCCTCGGAGAATGTCCGTTCCTGAACAGTGATAATTTATCACTGCTTAATAAACGGACATCTCTGTGTTTCTGTGAATTTTGGGGCCGTAATCTCATAATGTCTCACGAGATTGGGGCGTTCTCCACAGTTTAAAGCGTTTGTAGATCACTTCACTAACTGTGAAGGGATCTACACACCTTAATAAACAGGCACACAGGGGAGAACGATCTCCTCTGTGAATGCCGGAGAACTGTGCAGTGGATTTTTTACACTGCTTAATAAACGGACACCTTAGTACACTATTGGCTCCATGTACCTTTCAGTACAAGAGATTGTCATTAAAGGCTTGGTTGACCCAAAAGTCATATTTCAGTTTTTGCTAGAAGCTGGTGATTTAACCCCCGATGGTTTTAGCTATCCTTTGGGAGCTCTGTTGGTGAGATATCTTCCTTGAGTTCCCAGGTCTGCACACCTGCTGTGCCCACTATGAGGGATTTACACCATCCCTGTGGGATTTTATATTATGGGGGATATAACAGGAGGAGCTGGAACACACAAAGATGGAGGGAGCGCTCAAAAGTCTCAGTTGGATGGCACCAAAGCTGGGAATAATAGCAGGGAGATGTTGGAGCATCCAAGACATATAAAAATCCAGGGGCTGACTTAGCCCAGGCTGTGACCCCATACAAAAGATTAAAGGTACCACTCCAGGCTCTGGTAGGTCCTCATCTGCTGTCAACTGCTGGGAGTGCAGGCACAGCTCCATAGAAGTCAATGAAGGAAACAAAAAAAGTCCTGAGAGCCACATATCACACAAAACTCTCAAGTAAGAAGAAGCAGCCTCAGTCTAGACTCCATCCAGGCCATGTCCGATGCGTTTTGCAAAACATGTAAGGCAGTGTGGCCTAGACAGAGTCTGGGCTGAGGCTGCTTCTACTTCTTAGAGGTTTTGTGTGAGGTGCGGCTCTCTGGATTTTCTTTCTTTTCTTCATTTAGTCCAGGCTGTGCCTATAACTTAACTACCATCTTGTGATGGGCTGGCCCTTTACAAAAATGGTTGCATTGACATTGAAAGCACAATCTTCAGCCAGCTCAGTAACAATTTATCTCATTTTTAGGCACAGACTACTTGATTGCCGGACCAGAAGACAGTCGGACCAACAAACTGATTGTCAACATGAACAGCCTAGTTAAGCCTTGGAAGGCAGTTTGGGCAAAACAAGCCGTAGATTTTATCCGGTCAGGCTGCAAATAGTTATTGACCCTTCTGAGGAGAAGATGGAAGTATCTTCTCTTCCCTTGGCACTTGACTTTAGCAGGATGTCTTGTATAATACCAACTCCGGCAGTAGTATAGACTTCACTACAAGAAGGAACTAACTGCACAGCCTCCACTGGCAAGCTTTGCGTGTCTTGGATAGACAAGCTTCTCGATAGACACCTGTCTCACATGGCTTGAAATTTCAGTACGTGGTCTGTGGAGCACCAGGCAACGCACCCAACTGACTTTTTTTTTTTAAGTTCCTGTAGCCAATGATATCGGGTGCTTTCTGGAAAAGTGCTGGAGGATATTTATATGTTATCCTGGCATGTTTTGTACCTGGATCTTTCCAAAAAGTTTAACATTTCACATGAAGGAGTTTACAGGTCCGCCAATTAAGCAGAGATCCAAGGACGTTTTTATAGTAGGTCCACCAATCAAAAGGAGATCCAAGGACGTTCTTATAGTAGGTCCACCATTCAAAAAGAGGTCTAAGGTCATTCTTATATTAAGTCCACCATTGAAGACGAGACCCAATGATGTTCTTATAATAGGTCTGCCAATTAAGAAAAAATCCAAGGGACATTCTTATAACAGGTCCACCAATTGGGAGGAGATCCAAGGATGTTTTACTAGTAGGTCTATCAATCAAGAGAAGATCTGAGGACATTATAGTAAGTCCACCAGTCAAAAGGAGGTGCAAGGATGTTTTTATATTAAGTCCACCAATCAAGATGAGATCCAAGAATGTTCTTATAATAGGTCCGCCAATTAAGAAGAAATCCAAGGGACGTTCTTATAACAGGTCCACCAATTAAGGGAAGATCCAAGGACTTTCGAATAGTAGGTCTGCCAATCAAGAGAAGATCTGAGGACATTTTTATTGTAGGTCCACCAATAAAAAGGAGGTCCATGGACGTTCTTATATTAAGTCCACCAATCAAGACAAGATCCAAGGATGTTCTTATAATAGGTCCACCAATTAGGAGAAGATCCAAGAATGTTCTACTAGAAGGTCCATCAATCAAGAGAAAATCAGAGAACATTCTTATAGTAAGTCCACCAATGAAATGGAGATCCAGGGATGTTCTTTTAATAGGTCCACCAATCAAGGCAGGATCCAAGGATGTTCTTATAATAGGTTCGGCAATTAAGAGAAGATCTAAGATGTTCTTTTAGCAGGCTCACCAATCAAAAGGAAATCCAAGGGACGTTTTTATAACAGATCATCCAATCAAGAGAAGATCCAAGGACATTCTAATAACAGGTTGACAATCAAGAGATGATTCAAGGGATGTTCTTAGTATAGGTACAAGAAAAAACAAAATCACAATGAAATGGAAAGGACGGTTATCACTTAAAATGGCGACACATTGAGTTTATATTTTATCTTGTCTTTGGCTTCTCACAATTGAATGCACCGCCAAAGTAATGTCCAGCTTTTCCCGAACTGCTTTGTAAATAAAGGTTATGTGTAACCTAGCCACCTGCTGGGATAATGAGTAATATGACATAAAGTGCACCTGTTTCTCACAGACAGTGATGAAGACCATAGAATGGCACTCAAGCCATTGTTGCAGATGTAGGTAATGCCACCAAGGTATTGAATGGCTGCTGCAACATTCAAAGAAAGAAGAAAAAGGGGGCGCTTTAGTCAGATGATGGCAAAATGAAGGGGTTAGTTCAGATTTTCAAAAAAAATGAAAAAGGGAACTAGCTCACAACACCTTCCCCACCCCTGTGGTCCCCGCATGATGTACCTTTTGTGATCCCCATCTTCTGCTACCCTCTCCAGCTGGTATAACAGTCCGGCAGTTTAAAATATCCCTACACAGCGCCAGAGGCTGTGTAACAGCATAATGTGAGCATTACAAGCACTCATTGGTCTACGCTGGCAATGTGACCACATTGACCAATGAGGGGTGGCATCTGGGAAAAAGAAAAATTCTCATTGGTCAGCATTGTTACGTGGCCATCACTGACATTTTTTTTTTACAAAAAATAAGTCATATGAAAAAGTTAGACTTTATTTCAGGTACTTGTATAGCGCTGTCAATTTACACAGCGCTTTACATATACATTGTACGTTCACATAAGTCCCTGCCCTCAAGGAGCTTACAATCTAAAGTGATTATAAAGTCTCGTTGTTGGTGACCAAGGCATTCGTGGACATCGCTGGATAGCGAGGGGCCCCAGGTAAGTATTAGGGGGGGTGCTGCACACAGAAGGTGTTTTCTGCCTTTACAACTCCTTCAAGGTCTGTAACCCACATTCATACTTACTGGGGCCAATTTAGACAGGAGCCAATTAACCAATCAGCATGTCTTTGGAATGTAGGACGAAACCGGAGTACCCAGAGGAAACCCACGCAGGCACAGGGAGAACATGCAAACTCCATGCAGGTAATGCCGTGGCTGAGATTTGAACCTACGAGTTTAGTTCCACTTTAATTTTCTAGACCATTATACCAGCTGGAGAGAGCAGCAGAATCATCATATCATGCAAGGATCATAAAAAGTACTTGGAGTTGGGGTCAGAAGGGTAGTCTATTTTTTTTTTTTTTGTGAAAACTAACCCTTTAATCCAGACCTAGCATCAGACATACACTGCATCAGACATACACTATATTGCCAAAAGTATTGGGACACCTGCCTTTACACGCACATGAACTTTAATGGCATCCCAGTCTTAAGCCTCGTACACACGGTTGGCGGTTGTACGACCGAACGGACCAAATCGTATGTTGGCTGTTGTATCTAGCATACTGACATGCACTACATGATCGTACGACCAAGCCAAACGTAGTGACGTGTTATGAATGTATAAAGAGAAAGTTCAGGTGCATGTAATTAGCATCCGGCCGTTCCTGACTTCTGAGCATGCGTGTTTTGCACAATACAACTTGTTGGACCAACTTCTCTGTACACACGATACAACGGTCGTAAGACTGCTTGTTGGTACTACCAAGTTTTCTAGTCTGCTCATACAACTCCTGTTGTACGACGGTTGTACGTTGGCAGTTCTAATCGCGCGTACTAACGATTGATTTCACATACAACAGTCGTTCGTACGACCTGTTGTATATGACCGTTGAACCGTGTGTACGAGGCTTTAGTCCGTAGGGTTCAATATTGGGTTGGCCCACCCTTTGCAGCTATAACAGCTTCTACTCTTCTGGGAAGGCTGTCCACAAGGTTTAGGAGTGACTATGGGAATGTTTGACCATTCTTCCAGCAGAGCATTTGTGAGGTCAGGCACTGATGTTGGATGAGAAGGCCTGGCTCGAAGTCTCCGCTCTAATTCATCCCAAAGGTGTTCTATCGGGTTGAGGTCAGGACTCTGTGCAAGCCAGTCAAGTGCCTCCACCCCAAACTTGCTCACCCACACTATATTGCTAAAAGAATTGTGCCACCTCTCCAAATCATTTGGTGGAGGGGGGATTATGGTGTGGGGTTGTAATTCAGGGGTCGGACTTGGCCCCTTAGTTCCAGTGAAGGGATCTCTTAAGGCATCAGTATACCAAGACATTTTGGACAATTTCATGCTCCCAACTTTGTTGGAACAGTTTGGGGATGGCCCCTTCCTGTTCCAACATGACTGCTCACCAGTGCACAAAGCAAGGTCCATAAAGACATGGATGAGAGAGTTTGTCGTGGACGAGTCCCGACCTCAACTGGGTATTTCTTTAGCTCCCAGTGTTAAATGGAAGGGTAGCAGAATGCAGTAAAGGTAAGTCTATGATGCTAGAGGGTATTTAACACAAAGCACTGAAGAGGTAAAGCACAGCTTTGCTTCAAGAGCAGCAACTGTTCACAAACTTTGTAGAGAATTAATGTGCCTGCTGAATGATTCCTGAGTCTACCAATTCTTTATAGGCATCATTAGACTCTTCTGAACTTACAAGCTGCCTCTAGCATCAGTGTACAAATGATGGACACATTTAAAGTGGTTGTAAACCCTTCCATATACCCAGTGAAGTGACTGATACAGAAATGAAACAAATCACCCTACATAAATTGTACCTGTCTACCTGCAGTCTTCTCTCCCCTATATCCATTCAAAGGTCTGCATTTATAAAGCTTGTCTTAGAGTTCATAAAACAGGGGATGGAGAGCTGAAGTTACACGGAAGCTGAAGCACACAGGAACAGAGCTGAGGCTGTCAATCACATGCTGTGTGCTGGAGGTCCCTCCCCTGTAACACTTTTTCTTGTCAGAAGTGACTCATGCAGATAGCAGAGGAATGAAGCAGCGGACACAAATTACACTTAGTGCTTTAGACTGAGACAAGTACACAGGGATATGCATTGTTCATATTTCATGCCTGAGGTTTACAACCAATTTAAACTCTTGCTGAACAAGTAACACATACAGTGGGTAAAATAATTTAACGTTTCTTGTAGTTGGTGACCAGGTTTGCACATCTCAGGAGGGATTTTGGTCCACTCTTCTTTATAGATCTTCTCTAAATCCTTAAGGTTTCTTGGCAACTCGAAGTTTCAGCTTGCTCCATAAATTTTCTGTAGGATTAAGGTCTGAAGACTGGCTAGGCCACTCCATGACCTTTATGTGCTTCTTCTTGAGTTACCCCTTTGTTGCCTTGGCCCCTCAATACGGCAAAGTCGGCCTGTACCTTTAGCAGAGAAATAGCCCCAAAGCATAAGGTTTCCACCTCCATGCTTGACTGTAGGGATGGTGTTCTTAGGGTCATAGTCAGCATTTTTCTTCCTCCAAACACGGCGATTCAAGTTAATGCCAAAGAGTTCAATTTTGGTCTTATCTGTCCACAGGACTTTCTCCCAATCCTTCTTTGAATCATTTAGATGTTCATTG
The DNA here is from genome assembly GCA_018402905.1 of Glandirana rugosa. NCBI lineage: Eukaryota > Metazoa > Chordata > Amphibia > Anura > Ranidae > Glandirana > Glandirana rugosa. The sequence goes on from BLSH010348868.1 coordinate 1,248,411, forward strand.
GTGAACTTCAGACGGGCTGTACATGTGCCTTCTTGAGGAGGGGGACCTTGCGGGTGCTGCAGGATTTCAGTCCATGGAGGTGTATTGTGTTACCAATGGTTTGTTTGGTGACTGTGGTCCCAACTGCCTTGAGATCATTCACAAGCCCCCCCACCACGTGTAGTTCTGGGCCGATCCCTCACTTTTCTCATGATCATTCTTACCCCATGAGGCGAAATCTCCCATGGAGCTCCAGACCGAGGGCAATTGATGGTTATTTTGTATATCTTCCATTTGTGAATAAACACTCCAGCGGTTGTCTTCTTCTCACCAAGCTTCTTCCTGATGGTCTTGTAGCCCATCCCAGCCTTGTGCAGGTCTACAATCTTCTCCCTGACATTCCTTAGACAGCTCTTTGGTGTTGCCCATGATGGTGAGGTTTGAATGGAAGAAAGAGATTCTGTGGACCGGTATCTTTTATATACATAACGAGTTGTCATTAGGAGCTCCTTCTTACATTGACAGGACTAACCTGTGTATCACATGGGAACCTACTGTAGCCAGTCTGTGGGGGCCACAATTATTGATAGCATCCAACAATATGGCAGTGGTACAGGCAGAGGAAAACTGAGTACTGGGTTGGCAGCCACTGCACACCGAAGGGTTTCCACAATCACCTTGGGTTGCGATAGGGATCCAGGAATCTAGAACTGAAGCACCACACCTTAAAATCCAAATACAAGTTTATTCCAGCGACAGATTGCTTATAAATCCAACGCGTTTTGGGGGCTGTAACTCTGCCCTCACCACCAGGACTTAAAGAGGCTGTAATCCTCCAAAAAAAAACAAAAAAACCCGCAAGACAAAGGCATAATGAGCTAGTATGCATCACATACTAACTCATTATGAAATACTTACCTTAAAACGAAGCCCTGCAGAGGCACCCGCACACCCCTGATACGGCCGGCATCTTTCCCGGAGTTACTTCCTGGTTCACAAGCTCCGGTGCTGTGATTGGCCGCAGTCGCAGCACTGGCCCTAAAGAAACGGTACGGGTAGACGTATCTTCAGAGTGCATGCTCCGATGACCTAATCAGCGCAGTATACAGTAAATACTTCCTAAACTGCACGTTTAGGAGATATTTACAAAACCTATAGGTAAGCTTTATAGGCTCACCAAAAGGTACAAAAACACCAGGGGAGTTTACTTCCTCTCTAAAATAAATAACAAAAAACATGTATAAACCCACGTTTACATTGGGTCGATTTGGCATGCAATGTGACATATCAAATCGCATGCCAAATCGGCGGCTAATGCCTGCAATGGCACGACACTGACTTTTCGACCCCTCACCGATTCCCAAAAGTAGTTCCTGTACTACTTTTGGCGACTTCGGAGGCTATTTGAATAGACATCTGTGCAGTAATCCACACAGATGTCTGTCAAATCGCCTCCGAAGTCGGACTACATTGCCGGTTTGAAATTGTGCGAGTTCAACTGAACTCGCATGATTTCTAACCCCCATTAGTGTGAACCTGGGCTTAGGACTGAATCTGTTCCAGCTGTACATTTTAACCAATCAGCTTCCAGGTTTTGTCAAAGCCTAACTGAGCAAGCTGCAGTAAGAAGCTGATTGGTTACTATTCACAGCTGCACCAGATGCTTTGTGCAATTAATTTTCTTAAGGTGGAAGTAAAGCGCATTTTGTTTTTTTCCTGATCTGCAAATAGGCATAATGTGCTAGTATGCATCACATACTAGCACATTATGTTAAACTTACCTGCAAACGAAGCCCTCATTGTCACAGCTGGAGGCCGCATCCATCTTCGCCCGTCTTCCTTCCGGGTACGCGGACTCCGGCTGCGTGACAGGCCGGAGCCGCGTGACGCCACTCCTGCGCATGCGCAGGGGAGATGCCGGTCATGGCACAGGGTGCTGAAGAAACGGCCCGGGTGGCGGTCCGTCAGAGCGCATGCACCGATGATGTCATCGGCTGCATATACAATGAATATCTCTTAAACGGCGCACGTTTAGGAGATTTTTATAGTACCTATAGGTAAGCCTTATTATAGGCAACAATACAATACATGGAAGTTTACTTGTCCAAGGTTGCATGACAAGTCGCACAAGTGTGTATGGAGCCTGAAAGTGTTATTAAACTCAGTAATATGAAAGCAGTTCATCTGCCCCCCCCCATCTAATCAATCTTCTTTTTACATTAAAATATTGCCACTATATAGCTTTTTGGCTGATCTTTATACCACGGTCACAGGATAAAGTACAGGGTCTGCCCAGTGCTGAGTGTTCAGGTAGGAGGAGATTTCCACTACAGCCCGTATACACGCCCACGTGTGTGATGTCAATATCATGTGACCTGGGAGTTATCCAGAGCTGTGGTCTTTTGAATCCTCTAAGCCCAAAATCTCCCAGTAATATACAGCAACTAAGGAAGCATCATCCAGCCGAGTTTGTGCTGTTTAGTAAGGCGAATTTGATCCGTGTAATGGGGGTCCACCGCATCTGGTAAGAAGCCACCATGATTAGATGGAACCTCATATTATACAGCATAGAAGATTGCTTACGAAGCCATCATTTATAGACACTGTGCAGTTTTCATGCTTTATGATTTTAATGGGGAGATCCGTACAGAAACTGTGTGCTAGATTATTTCCCTTTGAGGTCCCTGATGGGTTTTACTTCCTCTTTATTACCCTGCCATGTAAAAGCATAATGCATTGCATAGTAGCCCATTATGTAGCACTCACCTGCATTGGAAACCCACGCTGTCTCCGCTCCAGGCCACACCCATCTTGTGCCGCTCTTCCTTCCAGGGCCGCAGAATCCGGCTCTGTGACTGGCCGGAATCGTGTGACGTCACTCCCGCGCATGCGCACGCAGCTGCCAATCATGGCACAATCTCATTGAAGAGACGGCACAGAGACCGTTCCTTCACTGTGCATGTGCCCGATGACGTAGGGCACATCACAGTACACTGCATATCTCCTAAACCGTGCAGATTTGGGAGATATGCAGGGAACCTACAGGTAAGCCTTATTATAGGTGTACCTGTAGGTTAAAGTGGTTGTCAAGGGTTTACAACCACTTTAAGCGATTATATCAAAGAAAAAGAACTTTATTTGACCTTTCACGTTTGCTACACTTTTTGGAACATTGCAGGTTTCTTTGAAACCTTTTTCGTTTGATTACACATGGTTTATGCACTAGTCACTTTATTTGATACATTGTATGCCTATATTTAGCCTCATAGGCTTATTTTTCACATTGTACTGTATGTGTATAGTTTCAAAGGTTCATTGTTTACATAGGAAGAGCGCATCATTTTTTACATTTAATATCATGTGACCTGGCTAGCTCTGAGAACAAGGAAATGTTCTCTCCAGCAAGAGAGACCAAACTGAACATGTGCAGCTTTACTACCCTCACTGTGCATTATATGGCTTTGCCAAGAGAGAACCTGCAGGAGGGAAGGATCTGTCCATGCAGGATCAAAAAGCCTTTTTACACAATGCGGAGGATTAACCCCTTAAGCTCCACCGTGAGTATAACAAGCATGCTATGCGGCACATACAAGCTGATTTTACAGTTGTGGGTTCAGTAACACTTGAAGGATAAAATTGACTACAATCTGATTTTTAGACAATAGACAAAACTGTAAATTTCAATGTAAGAATCGCACATAAAAAAAAGACAGATTTAGGCGTTCTGCAACAAAAAGGTAAAAAGGTTTTAATTTTTTCAAGTAGCACACCAGATCACACAGCATACTGGGCAGAGTCTGGCTGATTCAGTGCAGTCTGGAGGAGAGAGGCAGCGGTGGACAAAATCGGGTTTTCAGGCACAGACAGAATTGGAAAGTGAATGTTCTGATTTTAAACTTCTTCTGCTCAGCCTTGGCAAAACAATGAGGAAGGAATCATCAGGTCCGGTCGGAGTCCACCGAAAACCAGCATTTCACTTTTTTGGTAGAGACCAAGACAAATCACCCGGAGGCTTTGCAAATCTCCAGTGGACCCTGCTGGGGAGGGGGTATCTGCGCTTGAGTTCCTGGGTGTGGACACCTGACACGGCCATCGGGGGGGGGGGCCTATTCTCACCTTTTTTTTTGGATTCTGAACTTACTTTATAAGAAGGAATATGCATCATGAGGAGTGAGACTGTGGAAGGAGGGGAAACGGGGTGTACACCCTACTCCCATGCTCCAACGAACATAATGTGAACTTCTGCTGGACTTCTAGGATAGAGACATGGCAGATGCCATTGGCGGTAGGTACTTATAGGACAAATAACTTTTTCAGTTTAAATCAACAAAATACATTCCAGGTGCAACAAAAAGCGTGCCAAGTATTATAGTTCCTTTTCATTAGACACCAGCAACAGCGTGGATAGAAAAGTCTGTCTCCTGCCAGCATTTTGCAGAGAAGGACCCTCTCTCCCTGTGGGGAAGCAGTGGTCTCTCTGCAAAGATCAGACATGCCTCCTGCTGAGTCACACCAATTGGTCTGCAATCAGTAAACACAAGCTCCCTGCTGATTGGAGAGCTCTGACTCCGTAGACAGTGGGGTTGATTTACTAAAACTGGAGAGTGTAAAATCTGCTCAGCTTCCAGTTTTTTTTTTTTTTTGGTCAAAGGTTAATTGAAGAAGCTGAAGTTAGAAGCTGATTGGCCACTATGCACAGCTGCAGCACGATTTTGCACTCTCCAGTTTTTGTAAATCAGCCCCAGTGTGTTGGACCACTGCCGAGAAACCAATGATTACACATAGAGCATGAGTCCCACTCTGTAGCTGCTGGCAGAGGGCAGGCTTTTCTACTAAGGCTGTGGCTGCTTTAAAGCCCAACTCCGGGAAAAAACATTTTCCCCCATGCAGTGGGGCTGTGCCTGCTCTGCATGGGTGAACTGTTCATTTTTTCTAGTGGTAAGCACAAAGTTCATTCTCACCTAATTCGCCAATCCCCTGGAAAACCGAACTCTCCCACAGTCCAGGGGTGGACTGTTCCGCGTGATGACGTCAGGAACAGTCCATTTTCAAAAATGCTGAAGAACAGGGGGTGCTGTACTGGTCTTGTGCTGGGAGGATTGGTGGGTCAGGTGAGTAGATCTCCACTGTCCTTTCCCTAGACAAAATGAGCAGTTGACCCACAATAAGACTGAAAGTAAGGGACCTTCTCTGCAGCATGCTGGTAGAGGACAGGCTTTTCTACTCAGGCTGTGGCTGCTTTAATGCCTAACTCTGGGGCTCATTTTTTCTAGGGGTGAGCGCACAGCTCATACTTACCTGATCTGCCGATCCTCCAGAAAACTGAGCTCCCACGCTGTTCAGTGGTGGACTGTTCCTGTCTATGGAGTGTTATGACATCAGGAACAGTCCATTTTCAAGACCGCTGGAGTGCTGCTGTACTAGTCTTGTGCGGGAAGGATTGGCAGGTCAGGTGAGTACATCTCTGCTGTCCTCCCCCTAGACCAAAATGAGCAGTTGACCTACAGGAAGACCGAAAGCAAGTGACCTTCTCTGCAGCATGCTGGCTGGGCATAGGCTCACATACTCAGGCTGTGGCTGCTTTAAAGCCCAACTCCAGGAAAATAACCCTAAGGGCTTATTCACCTATCGGTTAACAAGCAACGAAACCATGTGGTTCACCTGCACTTTTACCACCCCCAACTGTTACCCCCTTTAGCTGCAGAGGCAGCAGCTGGGGGTGTACACATGCCACGGCCGTGATTCTTAGCTTCGTGGCCATGGCAGGAATTCTAGTACAGTTGCACCCCGTATTGTTTTTTTTTAAATTGGCGAGTACCAATACTTGTGCTCAAGTACTCGCCGGTACCAAGTACCGATATCTTTATGGTGCGATTTGATCCAATATAAAACGAATGGGCTCAAATCGCACACGATTTGAACAGGAATGCGGTGCAATTCCTTTCCGAATCGCATTCAGTTTCCCGTACCCCTCCTGTGTGAACCCAGACTGGAGTCACTATGACAAGCCTGGGTTCAGACAGGAGCGGTGCAGGAAAACTGCATGCAATTCAGAACAGGAATCTTAGCAGTGCGATTAGAGCCCATTCATATTGTCAGCTGCAGCATGCTGGCAGGCTTTTCTACTCAGGCTGTGGCTGCTTTCTAAAGAAAATAAACTAAGACTTTGCACGCCCTTCCTTTCACCCTTTGGGACGTTTTGCACTTGTCCTGTTTTTTTTTCTACTAGAGCGACAAGTCCATCTATATACAGCAGAGGTGTCAAACTGGTGGCCTTCCAGCTGTTGCGAAACTACAAGTCCCATTATGCCTCTGCCTGTGGGAGTCATGCTTGTAGCCATCAGCCTTGCAATGCCTCATGGGACTTGTAGTGTCGCAACAGCTGGAGGGCTGCCAGTTTGAGACCCCCTGATCTACCGCATACAGACCTGCACGCTGCCCAGAGACAGGCGCACATGATTACGCGCAAATTGTTAATTGGGGTCATTCTTCCACAATCATCTTGATTCTAGGAAACAGGAGGGGACAGTACCAGCTCAGCTACAGCTTGTGGTTCCTGAATGACACAAGCAAATGAAGAAACCTCAAAACGTTTAACTTGTGTTTCATAACATTATTTTACATCAAACCTACTTCCAGCTTTGAGGTGAATCAGAAACAAAGGAAACATGAACGTTGTGTACATTTGTCTGGATGTGCGATTCGGTTATCGCACAGTTCTGGTAAGAAATCCGTGGATAAGGTAGTAGAGCGGTAGCACAGCTTCCCTTCCCGTTTTGTGGTCCGCAGAACATTGGGAGGCAAAGGATCAGAATGGGAGGACTCCGCCTCCTCTCCGCTATTAGCTGGACGCTTGGTCTTCCGCAGCCTCCGTTGTCGCCGCTTCCGGCTCTGTTCCCTGCTGGTCTTTGCCACTCTCCTCCCCCTGCTTGTCTTTGCCGCTCTCCTCCTCCTCCTCGTCCTCCTGCGGGTAGAGGTCGGGGTATTTCTGCATGCATTCCTGCATGCCCCGGAACTGGTCTAGGCAGTCTGAGCCCTTTACCTCCTCCTGGCTGTAGTGGAAGCAGGAGAAGGCCGATTTGAACTGTTCCCCGCACGGCCCGCTGGCCATCCCTCCCAGGCAAGGGCAGCTCCAATTGATGTCTCCATTAGGCAAAATCAAACCTGTGTGGGGGGGAAAGAAAAAAGGAAGGTATGAATAGAGATTACAGCTTTAAAGTGAACATGTCACCTACATACCACCGCTCCCCTGACCTAACAGGATGATGGCTGTCCAGTATCATTCAACCTACATCCTCTAAGCCCAGGCTGGCCTGGACCTGCCCCCAGGGGGTGACTGGACAGTAAAAGGAGAAGCAGCACAGTGATAAGCTCATTACCATCACTCTGCTCTCTCTTCCTATCAGCATGCTCCATGTCAGCACATGAATTGATTAGCTGCTTGTACTCCTATTTGCTGTCACACTCCAGCCCTGCTGTACAGGGACTGCAAGAGACTGTTACCAAGTCATATCCAGGTACCTGCACTGCTTTATTTATGTATTATTGAATACAGAGCTGGATTAAATCACTTGCTGACCACGCTATAGCAGAATGACAGCTGCAGCACGGTCATCCAGTTCAAGGAGGGCGACTATTGATGTCCTCTCAGAAATGCGCCCCCCACCCCCCTTTCAGCTGATCACAGATCGGGGTAAAGAGCCAATCACGGCGGTCCTTTACCACATGATCAGCTGTGTCCAATCACAGCTAATAATGATGTAAACACACCTGTCGG